>JAVDPK010001034.1:530186-541316 GCA_034780415.1 Cichlasoma orientale | reverse complement strand
ATAAAAATTGTCTACCTCATTTTAAGTTATCGTACGATTAATTGATTTATTGTTTATCGCGACAGGCCTATATGTACATTTCACTGCTGATCCAGAAAAGATGTTATGTAGGCCTACTTTCTATTGTTCTGTGATAAGCCTTTATCCCTCCTCTGCGTGATAAGAAGTGGATGTGACTAAACCTCCACCACATTACAGCAATTTCGACCCCCCCACCCCCGTGTTTCTGGCTGCCACTTAATTCTCTTGCGCTGGTGAGCCCACTTGCTCTGGCTCCACTTCCCCTTTGTTTTACTTAGACCTGTAATTCTGTTATGTGGTGCGGAGCCCTAGTCTTCTATGTTGTCATGGCAATGCCTAAAAAGTACTCTCACAGTACATTAGGAAAAAGCGTCATAGGGCTCATGTAATGAAAGGCAACCATTTGTTTTTCACCATGTAACACGCCAGTGCACCTGGTGCTCAGTATCATATGCAGAGTCACGGCGGGCAGCGCCATGAAATCTCTGCAGCCTCCCCCGGGTCAATATCACCATCTACTCTGACATTCTCCCACTTTAGCCATCGCTGATGGCCTTTGTTCTACATCTGTTTTCTTTAGCGGCTTGTTGACCAGGTGACTAAAGACACATCAGTCTGCGCCGGCGATTAGTGCCATCCACCTCATTTCTCATCGCCGCTGCTACACTAATACCATTTGTGGTAATGGAATGAGGGGTGGTGGTTGTAGGTGGAGGAGGTGACTGATCTGACAGAGATGCACTGCTCTGCACAGCACCGGTAAAGACACCAAACAAAATCAAAACAAATGACCTGCTGTGAAAGCAGCTCTCCTCCATTAGATTTTTTTTTCTTTTCCCAGTAGGTTTATGCGCTTTGATGTGAGTTAATTAGGTTCAAAACTCTGATTGCTGATCAGTGGCACTGCATTATCATTGTACTTACATGTGGTTATATGCATGCATGAATGTTTGACTCTCAGCTTGTATGTGTTACTGTATGGTCTGTATGCTTGCCAGTGTATAAAAGGATCATTCTGTTGCACGGTGTCTTTGGAGGTTCTTTTGCAAAGTGCCATTAATATGAACATTTACGTGTGCGAGGGTGTGCAAATGCAGTGAGGAATGTGTGACAAGCTGCAGAGGACAGTCAAGGAGGGATCTATCATAATCCATCATAATCAGCTGCTGTGCTGTTCCTTCAGGACATATGAGCTCCTGACCCATGGCGGACACGGTGGAGATGAGAATCACATGAGAGTGAAATGTGATGTTTACCAGCTTGACTGGTTTCTGTATAAGACATTTTCAACTCTGTGCAGGGCCGTATAGACAACTCAAACAGGTCAAAGCGTCTACAAAAGTATGTGATTACTGAGGTTATATGTACTTTACTTCCAGTCAATGGACATTTGTTACTTTAGAACAAAGGGAATTTAGCAGCAGAAAGATCAGATCACCACCTGATGGAGTGGTGGACATGCTATGCTTTGCCAAGCAAATACAGCTTTGTCTAGCCTTGATATATGGTCATCTTGTTACTGTATAGTTCCTCAAAACTTAGAAACCTACAGCTCTTTGGTAATACTTCAATACACAATGCCAGCAAAATGTAAGCTGAGCCAGATTCCATCACCGTATTGGGGTCAAGGTTTAAGATTTTTGCTTTAATTTGTCATCACTCTGTTTGGATATATATTTAGGCAAAGTGCACTTTGAGGACATCAAAAGCCTTTGAATTGCAAGTCTCCTGAGTGCACTATGAAGTACATTAATATAATTCATTTATGTCTTTTGAAATCCCACCAATCCTTCATTAAGTATCTGGAGTCATTAGATGCAGGACAGCCAGCCTGACATATCATCCTTGGCATAGGAGAAATTAGTCAAACCCAAGGCCCGCAGCTTCTCATTAGAGCAGGCTGCACAGAGACGGACTCAATTACCATCTCTGACACACTAGACCTGAGCAAGACTAATAGTTCTGGTCTTATAATGACCTAAGCTAGGCCTGAACTTGATGCCTTGCACCTCTTCATATGGAACCAACCTCCATGTTCATTTGCACTCCCATATGTCTGTTCTGCTCTCCTGGCTTTTAAAGTTAACTCAATAAAAACTGATTCCTGCTCTGCATTCCAGGGGAGCAGAACTCCCTTTTGTCTTTGGCATTCATTGAAGAATTTAAAAGAATTTATTTTGTGGCCCAGTGCTGAAGGCTGCTGCCAAGCCATGGTTGACAGGGAAGCAACATTAAGGCAATTAACATGGGCTTTGCATTTGATTTTGGCTGGCAAGTCTGCCTGTAAACAGCAGGCGGGATCGGGTGATTAGTTCCTGTGAAGATGAGCGCCTCGCCTCCTCTGGTCCCTTTCCAAGAAAGGATTACCCTTTGTACATATTGCACATACACTCTGCACCTTATACCTACACAAACACACACACACACATATATACACTGGCTCAAAGGAGTGATAACTGGCAGAGAAGAAAGACAAACGTGGGGAATCACAAAGTGTGCACACTTAAAGCAAGGTGCTGACAGCTCAGGGAGTTAAGCCATGTTTGTGACATGACTGAGGCGGAGTTGTGAATATTAACTTCCAACTTCTGCATCACTTCTCTCCTTCCTTGGTCAGTCAAGGAAATGACCCTTTTATCATCCATTTAACACAGAAACTAATTATTTGAATTCAAGTCCAGTTAATGAGCAGGATTTCAGGTAATAATGAAGACATTCAATATCAATATCATGGGGTCTTGAGTCAAGGCTCAGAAATTAATTGTGACAAATAAGCAATTATTTCAGGTCGGACGAATTGAGATTGATCTTATTTGCTCATTTATGCAGTCGCCTGGAGAAGTAGCATCAAGTGCATAATAGCTTTTATGTCTCTAGATTGGAATTTCACCTGAGAGGTTTCTAAATCAAACGTTGTGTCCGTGTGAGTGAGCACGCAGTAATAGGTGAAGAGGCTTCAATTGGCACTGTCAAGTAAATGTCAATCTGCTGCGTAAAGAACTGCGGTCAGATCGCTCCCCTGTGCTTTTCCTCATAGATAAGGGCGGATATCAGAGTAACTGAGGTTTAGCTGTCCTTTCCTCTCACTCTGTCATGCCTGGTCAAACACTTTTCCACCTAGAAGCAAGTTACTGAAATCAGCCACATAACGGCATGCAAAAATCTCAAAGGCGAGACTGTGGAGAACAATCTTCACACTCTGTAGCGCCTCAATCATAAATGCGAGGCTTGTTTCACGGGCCGGCATTTCTTTTGTTTTTAGTCTCGGCCGTGAACTCTTGACCTATTGAGCAATCCTAAATTACTGTGAGGTGTAACAGAAGAAAAAAAAAAAAAGAGTTCCACTAACCATCTTTATAATCCTAAAGATTAATCTAATCCTGTCAATGAATACATTAGCAGTAACGCTGTGCTTTGAAAACAGTTTTCACCTACAACGCTATTAAGACGATTTGCATATTTATCACAGACACCGAACGCCCGTGTGCTCGCAGTTGGCGCACAAAAGATACCAGCAGGGGAAATAAATGGCTGTGTGATTGCAATCAAAAAAAAAAAAAAAAATCAGCCAGTTAAAATGAACATTTTTCTTATGATTACATGTTTGGAAAATTGTATTTAATTGCAGCTTCCAAACCTAGTGGATGGAGCTGGGCCACTCAACAGAATGATGAAACTGCCAGAGCTGTGCAATTATCATAAAACAATTACGTGTGAGGTTAAAAATGTACACACACAAAGGTTTATTGCTGCATAATTTTCACCACAGGCATTTGGTAGTTAATATGTAGATATTCTAATATAGGTTAAAAAAAAGGAAAGAGATAGAAAACGGAGACAGGAAAACACTAATCAAGAGAGTAATTTCAAGGAACAAGTCAAATTCATGAGAACCAAACAACATGTAACTGAACTTACGTCCCATATATTTCCACATGGTTCCACTAACAAACAAAGCATCAGCTGCCCTGATGGTATCCATTTTTTCTCTGTGGGTTTTTGTTGACCTTTAAGGTAGAGTTTGTTTGGTTTGACAGCGGGATGGTGGAATTTCAGTCCAAAATAGCCTGTCAGTGTCCACACTGGCTGCCATTGTGGCTGCGAGACAAAGTACAGCAAATGACTGCTGATCACACGGGACAGCAGCGGAGCCAGCTGTCAGCATGCCAGGATCCCTTCCCTGTCTGACAGCAGGCAGAGCAACACAGGGGACACATATAGCAGGTCATTCTACTCTCACAGGGAGCACCTTGGATGAGAATGAAAGTGGAGAAACCAAGGTGAACAGGCAAATCAAGCCAATTCTGTTCAAACTCCAAACAACGTTATCTCTATTGAATTTAAGGTTCAGCTCCATGACAGTCTGCATTTCTAGTGTGAAGGAAGCAGTTCAAGGTCAACCATAAAAATTCAGAACTTTCAACGAGACTCAACACACTGACAGCAACCCAGTCTGTTTCTGACAGCTCAGACCCAGTCGTTAAAAAATGCTGTAGTAAACTCAACAAACATCCAGCGCAACTTTTAAAATCAGCAACAGAGCAAGTTTAACTGTCCTCAGGGCTCCATAGTATAAACAGGCTGGTATATACTTTAGATCATGCTTGTTAATGTTATTATACTTTATTAAACATGTTAAGGACACACACTGAAGAAGCTATAGACATACCTAATGTGGCCAGATTGCAACTCTGCCGCTGCATCTCACAAACCTTCCCCTCGCAGGCAGCTCAGTCAGATCAACGGATAAACTCCATTTGAAACTCCACTACATTTAGATTACATACATTATGATTATCGGACATGAATGCTCGGCTGATTATTCTTTTCCACCTACACTCTAGTTGAGCACTTTGTGAGTGTTTTGCTGCTTCACAAAGTGAATGCGTGGGGTTACGGAGCTCAATCAATGTCACAGTGTGCGGGGTCTCTTTATAGTAAAAGATTATTAAAAGTCATAAAGCAATGGGATATCAGTTAAGAAGAAAGGAGCCGTTTGAACTAAGAACAGTGGTCAAGAGCGGGATTTATTAAAAACATGCAGGGTTCCTCGGGTCAGCTACCTCACCTGCAGGAAAAACTGAAAACATAAAGGGATGCAAAATGTGCCATTTTTCTGTTTTACAGCAGGCCAGTGTCAAACCTGGCAGGAATGGGTAAGCCTGCTCTCCTCCTCTTACCTGCTACACTATGTGTGTGTGTGCACATTTCACTGAGACACTGCAGCAGTCTTAAAAATACTACAAAAACATCCAGTGCTTAGGCGTTTCTTGTAAACAAACTTCTGAGCACATCTCAAGTTACTTTATGGCTCTGGCATTGCAGATAGCTCCAATCAATGTCTAGCACAAACTGTGCTCAAGGTTAACCCCGATAGGAATAGCTATCGACAGCATATACTGTAAAAGTGTAGAGAAAACACCATAGTTTGTGAACAAAAGAAGAAGATTCTGAAATAGCTCTAATCGGTAAATAAACAGATTCATCCGAGGTTTGATCTTGGCACCTAGGAACAAGGTGGCTCAATATCAGGTAACCATCAGGGATGAACAAAGGCTCTGCATCACTGTATGGGAAACAAATTAAGATCAATCCAAAATCAATATAGAGTGCTGTGCACAAGTCTTGAGCCACCCCTCATTTCTTTGGATGCTGGCTGCCTTTTGTTCTGCTCTTTGTCAAGATGATCCCACGCTGCCTCAATAATTTTGAGGTCCGGGCTCTGGGGAGTCCAGAACATCACTGATGATGTTCCATTTTGTGTTTTTATATCCGGGTATGTTTCTGCTTCATTGGCAGTGTGTTTGGGGTCATTGTCATGGTGAAAAATGAAGCCGATTGCCAATCAGATGCTTTCCAGATGGTATCGCATCGTGGATCAAAATCTGATTGCGTTCATAATTCCATCAATTCTGATAAGATCCCCAACACGGCTGGCTGAAATGCAGCCCCAATCCATGACAGAGCCTCAACCGTGTGTCACAGATGCAGACTCTCACACTGCACCTCTCTCCTGATGTTGTGAAACAAAATTTAAAAATTTGGAATAATTACACCACAAGACCTTTGCCACAGAACTGAAAATGAGTGAAAAAGCAGCCAATGCTCAAAGAAAATCTGTAAAACCTTCAAAGGTTGCTCAAGACCCCTTTAAAAAAAAAACACAAGAAAGTCTGGCTCCGTGGAAGCAAAAGATAAAGAAATGAGGCGTAGCTCAAGATTGTTGCACAGTACTGTATAATCTGCTTCCTCCTAACTTTTTCCACTGGTTCTCTCTCGCTCTCCTTTGATACATATACACAAGGATTCATGAAATATTTAGCATCATAACTTATAGATCAGAGATGCTCAAAGAGACCGGACAGAGCACCTGCATTTGCCCTGGAGAGAAATACACATAACGGCCAAAGTTCCAACTAGGAGCAAATGATAAAAGTATAAAACAGGGCTTCTTTTGAGAAAAAAAGATTTTCATTTTCTATGGAAGAAATATGTACTGCAGCAAAAAAATAAAACACTGCATTATTAGTTTTTTTTCAATATTTTGCAGCCCTAATGTAAAACACACAGAAATCATCTCTATTTTGTTTTTTGGAGCCTCTAACTGAGAAGGCGGTGTGCTAATATCAGCAAATACTAGCAAGTTTGTTTAGCAAGGGGCATCCGTGGATTGTTTGGGTGCATCGCAAAGACACAGATACCTGCTAATTAGCGTTAAATCACAGACAAAATGCTAGAATTTCGCTCATCAAAACTGGGATGTGGGCTTCTTAGACAGGCTGTTAGTATTATTAGCTGCACAGAAACCTATAGTTGTCAGATAATTGCATAAACCAGCACATCAATGACATAGTAGCTGAACAGCGTCACCATTCACATGCTACTGCCCATAAAACGACAAATGGGACCTTGACCTTGAGCACAGTCTGAGTGAAGATCCATTAGGTGATCATTGTGTGCAAGTTTGGATGAGCGGTCGACAGATGCCTCGCTATGGCGTGAGCTCATCGGTCCTTTTGGAGCTAAAAATGCTCCAAAAAGCGTCAATCTGGGGATTCTACCATCCAAGTCTATTGAGAATGACTTGCTTTTGCAGCTAGGCCCAAACATAGACTGTATATAAAAGATGGACTGGCTTTGTCTGCGCCTCCTGTCCACTGCCTCCCGCATTTTGAAGTCTCAGCGTTATTAGTGTGCCTGTAGCTACGTTAGCTTGGAAGACTTTTACCACATTTGGAGTTGTTGACTTGGGAATGTCTCTGCACCTCTACTGTAGGGACTGAACACCAGTTTGTTCGAAATATATTCACACACTGACTTGTTTTTATGTTTTTTGGGGGGCTTTTTTTGAAGATGATGGTGGGGAGCGCTGAGTTATTTGGGTTAAAATCTGGGGCGAGATGCAGAAAAGTCTTTGTAGATTAATGGCTAAAAGTGTGTGTGCATGTGCATATGCATGGTTTGAAGTATATGGGAGGTCTGCACATTTTTACTGCACGTTCCTCCTCTATAAACACCGGTTTGTGTGAAGGAATGGGTGTACATATTGTTTTGGTGTGTAAACACTGTTTATCCACTGGGCCCCCGGTGACTGCAAAGGCCACAGGATTTGACTGACTCAATTCTGATGCTCATCAAAACATTCAATGAGACTCCCCTCCTGCATTTATGTATGGGGTGGCACTGCCAATCAGAACAGAGAGGCTACATCATTGGTTAAAGACAAAAACAAACAGCTTTGTAATGATTTGCTAAATGTCCCTGTAATTGGACAAGTGAGCCAAAACCATGCCAGCAGAATTCTCTGGGTTTTTATTTTCATTTGTTACTATTATGCATGTTTGACAAAAAAAAAAACACACAATCTGTGGTTACTATAGTTAAAAATGCTCTGTTACCAAGGACTGAAACATGACTCCAGTCATGTGGCTTTGTTTAACAACTCAGGGAACTAAAGCCACACTGGTCCTCCTTTAATCCTCGGCCTTCTAAGCAAAAGCAGCTAAGGCTGAAAGTAGGGATGTTGCTGTTAAGACTAGTAATTAAAAAAAGAGAAAGAAATCTGTGTACTTCTTCTACTGCTGCCAATACCAACATCTGGTTTGAGGAAGGGTGAAAACAAAACAAGAAAAACTTTGTTGCCAACAAATCAGGAAATTTGTCCCTGCTCTGGGCACTCTGAGTTTCTGAATAACAGTTCAGTTTATGCTCTGAATATTTCCATTTGAATTTATGAATACACCCACACCTAGGCAATGAGCCTGCAAATTCTCCTTTCCTAATTTCTCCAATACTGAGAGCAGAACCAATACTATCAGTGTTTACTGATACTCGTATTTTCAAAAGTTTAGCCCCGGGGCACGTTTAAAACTGGGTGTCTGTACCCATCCCTTGCAAGTCGGTAAAAAAAACAAAAACAACACAACATCTCTTTCTCTTTCTCTCTTGGCTGTTCCAAAGACGTGCAATGATAAGCACGAGCACGCAGAGATTTACGGGGCCAACTGGCCTGCCTTCGTGAAGCCACACTGAAGAAACACAAAGCACAATAAGCTGGAAACAATGTGATTCTGTCATTCTGTTCAGTAAGCGAAATGACCCGGATAGTCTTTCTCCGGTTATGAATGGGAAAGAAAAAAAAATCCTATCTCCTGGTCTTTATGTGTGGCCTTCTAACACAGAGTGAGCACTGGAGTGCAAATTATGTTGATCAAGGAGAAGAGCTACGTCAGGCTGAATGCATGGTATGGTTATATTACACACTTTATATTGCAGACTGCACTGCGCAAGGGGGAACAAACCAGTTCAGTATTCTACTCAGTGCAAAACAGCAACCTGTAAAGTATCAGTGTTTCATCCAAAATTCCTCACTCATGCAAGACCTGGGCTTAAAGCTTGGACATACAGAAACAAGTTCAAGCCTAATCCTGTTTTCTGGATTAGGCCTGGATGTTACAGAAGAAAGGTCCCGATGTCCAAAATTGTGTTTTCATGGTGTTTGAGGGTGTTTTCACACTTTTACTGTTTAGTCCACTTAAATCGAACTGGTTCATTCCCCCCCTTGGTGCGACTCATTTGTGCAGATGTGAATACTGTAATCGCTCTCTCTCTGTTTTGCCTTACTCCAAAATGTAGGATCAGGGTAGGGTTAGGGTTCTCACCTATGATAACTTAAACCTCTGAAGGATAATGGGTTAGTAACCTAACTTGTTGTTCTGCTGGCACTTTAAAGGACATTTACGGAGCAATAAGTGAAAAAGAAATCAGAAGACCCGACAGTTGATGAACTTTTAATCAGAAGAACGTCTGAAACAAACTTAACTGAGGATTTTACAGCAGATGATGAATCACCAGAGAAACTAATAAATATTGTGAAACAGATGATTACTTTCCTCATAAGTTGCTCTTGATTTACTGAACCAAAACCCTTGAGCGAAAACTATGAACCATCCTCTCATTACTCACTTAATCAGTAGTTTGCGCAGTAAGGTAAAGTGACACATCATATTGAGAAGCTCCAAACTAGTTTCACGCTACTCCCTAATTATTTAAGAACTATTCACCTTTTTTTTGAAGAGCACCGCTGCACAAAACTGCAATGTGGACGCTGAGTTTGTGATAAAGAGTTTAAAATTAGTTGCTTAATGACAAACACGATTATTAATTGCATGATTAACACATTAAGCCCTCTCTGCTCTTTATCTACTATATCATTACCATTATCTACATTTTCTACTGTCATTATCTACGTCAGCTATCATTATCATTATTATTTTATTGTCTACATTATCTACTCTATGAATAGCTCGTTACCTCAGAGACATTTATGAACTACTCTTTAAGGATTAATTATCAGTTAATTCTTTAGTAACTACTGACACATTTGTGTACCGATTTATGAAGTGTAATGTGCTCATTCTTCACAGCTCATTGGTCACAGCTGGCTGCAGCTGATGGACAAATACTGTGTTATTGTGTGTTCAGATCTGTTAAGGATATTGAATGCACCAAACTACTGGAGCATTAGCAGATCGGCAACATTCAAAGCTGCAGACATGGGGTAGGTAACAAAATATCTGATTCTGCAGTGCATTCATTGATTTTTTTCCCACTAACTGTGTAAAGTTTTTTTGGAATTCTACCAACATTATTTTATTGCCAAACCTTCAAATGCCAATGTTGTTGTATTTCCCATCCCCAAAACACAAACTGAAAAAACATTAATGCTTCAAACGTAGGAACAACAACTAACTGATGTCCAGTATGTTGTATGTTGTTTTAGCTTTTATGCTGGTTTGGATTAGCTCATATGTAGCTGACATTATTACCCCGGCCAGGCCATGAGCTAATAAAACACTGAAGCACGGTTTGTTTATTCAAAGCTGACGAGATGTAAGCCGTACAGAAGGAAACAAACTACAGTAATATTTCGAAAGAAAATGTCTTACATTTATCATGGATACATGCTCCTTTGCTCCTGCAGAGAAAACTAAGGTGGGCAGCTCACACTAAATCTCTGTCTGAAGCTAATATAATCGTATTTGCACTTCCGTTTCAGTGACACGGGCAAAAGCATTTTTCTTCTTCACTGAACACGTTTTAGCTGTTTTTTTAGCAAGCAAACCACAGGTGTTGCTAATCACATTAATGACATCGCCATTATTTTCAAGAGTCCCAGGAAGTCATGACAGTGTGACAACCCACACTGGACCAGGACCATTACACTGGAGAAGATGAAGGGAATTCTTCCAATGGAATAGCATGAACAATCAAATCATGCACGAGTTACAGCTGTTGTCTTTAATGACGCTGAACTGATTGTCAGCAAGAAAGTCCTAGGTTCGAATCCACCTTGGCCAGGACCCTTCTGTGTGGGGTCTGCATGTTCTCCCTGTGTTTGCGTGGAGTCCAAGTTCTTAGCTTAAGTTCTGTTCTTTTAGTCCTAGTAACTTAAGCTAACCTGAGTATTTAAAAGCCTCCTCTTGATACATTGACATAACTGACCGACTGTCTTTAAATCACTTTGAAAAGCTTTTTTTTCATTCCGCCATGTTGGACGTGAACTTTCTACCATTTAGTCACTGTTAAAATGAACATTCCGCCACGTTT
>JAVDPK010001034.1:509875-524672 GCA_034780415.1 Cichlasoma orientale | reverse complement strand
TGTGTGTGTGTGTGTGTGTGTGTGTGTGTGTGTGTGTGTGTGTGTGTGTGTGTGTGTGTGTGTGTGTGCATGCACATATGCATCTATCAATCTATAGCACTCAGGCTGAGACTCAAATAAAGAACAGATATTGATTTGGGATTTCAGAGACAAGGGCCAATAACAATTTAGGAGAGAAATGCCTGAAGCATCAACAGTTACTTTCTTAATTAATCTAGATTTAACAAAAAAAAAAAAAAGTGCAGACTGGAATGGGTTACAAATTGTAATAATTTTTAAATAAATTGTAAAATCAAGGTAATGAAAAATATGACAAATATAGCATAGTATTATTATAATGCAACACAATAAAAGTGACTATTAAAAATAAGATCAATACCTGGGTTATTTAAGCCTATTGATTTAATTCTGTTATGGCAAGTTGTAAATACAATGGCACATTACACTATAATCAGAGAAATAATAATGTATTAATTAAATGTAATGTTTAGCAGCAGTTTAGAATACACTGGAAAACAGGACTATACTGCAGTCTTATTTTGGCCATATTCTAACATAATGCAAAACAGGCTCAATGTGCTCTGTGGTAATCAAGCTCCCAAGGCCACCGCAGCCCATTATCACTCCTGGTCTCCAAACAACAGGCAGAGGCATTTCTAAATAACAGCATTAAACAAGGTCAAGCCCGGCTGAGTGATGGGCAATTTCTCTTGCTTATACATAATTACATTGCGTTAACTTTGAGCAGTCATCGAGACTTCATCCCTTGGATTGTGCCCTTGATATTAGAGAAAAAAAAATGTAATCTCAACTAGTGCTTGTACAACCTTATATGTCACTCTCAATGATGAAATTACTGTGAATTGAGTTTAAACGACAGTTGATTAGAGAGAAAAGATACACCAGGGGCAGCTTGTCAGAATGAGCCTGTCCTCTGTGAGCATCTATTTACACGCAGTTGCGCTCTGAACTAAAAGCATGTAGAGTACAGTCGTGGCTGTTGGGAAGGCTGTTAGCTTTCCAGTTGTTAGTTCATAAGCTGAAAAGTAACTTATCCAATGATGATATTATATGTAAAGTTAGGGAATAAAAAAAAGTATAAATATTTGCACCAAAAGGCAAATAAACCCAACACTGAGATATTACAGTGAGAACTAAACTGTTCCGTTTGTTCCGTGTTGCTAGATGGAAAGTCGGGGGTTCTCTGTGTGCCAGTTCATCTAGCACACAGTGATAGTGCATGATCTGACAAGCTGCCTCTTGTGTATCTTTTCTCTCTAATCAGTCATCATGTAAACGTCACCTGGTACACGATATGAAATTTTACTGGAGACCTCGGCCTACCAACTGCAAAGTGAGGGTGTCTTCTGGGTAACTTGAATGTAAGGAATAACGAAACATCGGTTTAATTGTTGAGCCATTTAATACTTAAATGCTTAACCTGAAAGTGGCGCTCAGTCAATATTTACAAAAGATATTTCAGTCTTGAGCAAAGTGGTGGAACAGCAGCCCGACACTGAAGGCATCACGGACCTGCTGAATAGTTCTAGCTGAAACAAAACTACTGCAGTAGGAATAACAATCCTGTTTTGACTACAGAACCTTAGTTATCAGAAGTAACATTAAAATGGGCTTTAGAATAAGCTGAACTAAGGAACTGAATCCTTTCCATTTTGCTTCACCGCCTACTGTACAGAGCAGCACGTGACTATCGGCACAGACAAAATCTAATAAAATATTTAAGAGAAGGAATAGGAATATCTCAGAGAGCGAGCCAGAGAGTGGAAGAAAATAGGACAAGGACAGACGAGAGCATCGGGGCCACAAGGGTCATGTGATGGAGTTAGGCCAGGATGAGAAGAGGCAGCAGTGCTCCCAGCAGGCTTGGCCTGTTTTATAGCATTTTGGTTTGGCCCACTGCTCACACCCGTAGGCTCTCTTCATTTATTGGACCACCAACTGTCACAGGTGTTTTTTTCTATGAGCAAAAGCAGGCCATGCCATACCCTAACCCATATAAATATATATATATTTTTTAATCTGAATGCTCCATACATTTGTGCTAGATAAAACACCCAGGTTAGCATCAGGAGAGTAACTCTGACAGTATTAAAGTAGAAATGTATGTCTATGAAACGTTGAAGAGAACAAGTACGTGCTTGGAAGTGAGTGACACATTAGAGCACTAAAATTGTGAATTGGAATAGAAGGAGCAGCAGAAAGCAGCTGGGGAAATAGAAAGTTGGAAGAAAGAGTTGGTTCGCATTTGAAATTCAGCAGTAAAGTACATAAATATAGGTGTCTGTAAAATGGTTTAGGAGGAAAGGGAGCATTAAATATGTTAACTAAACAGAAAGTTACGGGCACTAAGAGAGGACTCATCAAGAGCGTGACAGACTGGAATTGGTTCAAGAGACTAAACACAGGGTGGGGTGGCAAGCAATGTAACAGCATTGTAACTGCCTAAGGTTGTAAAAAAAAAAAAAAAAGACTTGGATTGAAAGCAATAGTTTATGTCTGGGTGCAGTTAGAGCATGCATATTGACCATGACAAGGGGGGGGGGAGTTGGGTTTGGAAGGGAAGGGTCAGCACAGTGAGGGGCTGTCAGTCAGGCAAGACCAGTAAGATCTGCAGAACCCAAGGATAGTAAGGAACAACACATCACGGTTCTTGCTCAAGCGCCCCTGCTCCCGGCTATGGCTGGAGCAGTGAGGAGAGAGGAGGGGTGGGAAACAGAACGAAGGCGTTAAGGGGGCTTGCTGGGAACCGGGCCTTTGATCACAGGGAGAAGAAATGCCAGCTCAATGCCCGCTGCTGCTGGGTCCTAGCCCTAAAGCACTATGGGAACTGTTCATATTCAAATATCAGCTTATTTTCTCCCACCACATGCCTAATTCATTTTTTGGCAGGCAAATAGACTGAAATGCATGCACGTTGCCTCCACACAGAAAGACACACAAATAAATTGCTTTGTTCTGATGACTTGCCCTGGGCAAACTCTCATTAGAGTCATTGCTGTGGAGCTTAAGGCCATGACACGCAGCAGCATAGGGTGATGGCATTCTTCAAACACAAGCGCACACATCTATCTGTCAGCCGCTGACACACAAAACAGGTGGTGACCAGAAGTGTTAACGTAACTGCAGCAGAAAAGTGAAATGTATTTGAAATATTGGACTTTTGATAGCACGATTCGGGGTCTGTTTGCGTCTTCTGCTGATCGACAGCGATGAAGTCATTCAAGAAGAAACGTTGCGAAGGAGCGTTGATGTGTCCCAGTGCGTGGCCACAAAAGGCGCTGGAAGATGAAAAAATTCTGTGCTGTAGTAGAAAGCTGCTTAGCAAATTTTTGTTTTGTGTTTTCCTGCCCTGTCAAGCATGCCGGAGGCTTACCCTACTGGCTGGTACAGAGGTGTGTGTGGGCCAATGGGGGTTTCCCACCTGCTGTTAGGAGGGATAAAAAGTGAGTGGAATGAGCACAGCTTTGATCATTTCTAATCCTCAAAGGGGGGGGTGGAGGTGTCGCGGTTGTGTGTGTGTGTGGTGGTGGTGGTGGTGGTGAGGGGGGGCAACCTCGGCGTGTTGCCAGGGAAAGGGCAAATCTAGCATTTTGGAAGAAGGAGGAGTTCTGTTGCATGTTTGTGTAGCGCAGATATCATAGCTTAACTGCACAGACTTGAAATTATTATTTACAAACTTAAATTGTTTATGGTTGCGCTTTTTTTCTTTTTTGGAGAACAATAGAGTGGGGAATGATCCATCCTCATCTGATAGGGAGAAAAACTTTGCAGTGCTTGACCCTGTTATGCCTCCTACCCCATGACCTCAGGAGGCGTATCAACTTTAAGAGCGGCTCTTCTACCCACTCTCTGCCAGATTTTTTAACAGCAGTCACAGTGATAGAAGCATTCAGGTTACTATCATGTTTTCTAGTAGCTCTAGTTTCCTGATGTGTGCCAGCCACTTGTCTACCTGTCAAGTCTTTGGATAGTGATGAACACGCCCATACTACAAGTGTTGCTGGAGCTTTACCCTCTGAAGTCTTTGGATCCTTGGCATGCAAAAAACCTACCTGCCTGCTCACTCTCCAAGGGCCTCCATCTCATCAGCCGCAGACCTCGTACCTTGTCATCTGCCTTCCGAGAAACATCTTTACATATTCTTGTGTTTTGTAAAATATACCCCATGAACTTTCCTTCAGCGTTCCACTTCCATCAAACATCCCCGCTCCCGGCTATGAGCCTGCCGGTTCTGGTAGTAAATCTAAGGAGACCTCACAAACCTGTAAATGTCAGTCGGGTGCAAGAAGCGCTGCCCTCTGTCTTTGTTTCCCTGTGGATAATTAAATTGAGAAAGTCTCATTAAAAAAAACAAAAAAAAAACACTGCTGGTGGCGCCTGGGCTGAGGCACATGCTGAGTCTGACCTTTTATCATAAGAACAATTAACATCACTGGATGCTCATTAAATAAGGCGGCCATTTCATTATCATTACCTTAATGGCACCGTTCACCGCGTCGCTCCGTGAGGTTGACACTGGGTTAAACGAGCACTGCGACCGGCGAGGATAGAGAGGGGCTTCAAAACAGTTTTATTGCATCTACTCATTATTCCACTCAGACATACACAAAGGATTCTGTATACTGTGGGAGTATGACTCAAGTGAAGTGTGGATAAACAGATACCGGCTCTCAAAACAAGCTGGTTATTCATGTTTCCCTGAATGATTAGGTAGGGGTTTGAGTGAGTGAGTGAATTTGCATGCACATTGTTGTCATCTGTTTGCCCGTTATTTACCGTGCGAGCCCTGCATAATGGCGACAGAGATGCCATGTTTGAAGTGATTACATGCAGTTTCAGAGATGGACCTTTTGTAGTCGGAGCCTTCTTAACACACGCGTGCGAGAGATGAAGCAGCAAACACAGATGGATGGAGAGAGCTGTTTTTGTTGTGGGACTATATGAAAGCGTAAAAGCACAATCAAAGGTGCACTTGGTATTCCACCCAAAGGGAGGGATCACGAGGCCACTCCGAAACGGTTCAAGCTACCTTGGGACAGCTCCAGCTCCTCACTTCACAATCCAGTATGCAGCGCGACCCTGCAGGGTACTCGGAGGGGTGGTTAAAATTGGAACACATTTATCCCAACCCCCCCCCCCCCCCCCCCCCGCCTGCTAGCACTAATGGATGTTAGCCTGTTTTGGAGAGACAATGAAATCGAAGAAAGACAGGATTTCAGGCTCCCGTGGACATGAGCGAAAAACACATTTAATCCCTTTGTGCTACAAGCCTGCATGATGTACGATTTGAATTCGACAACAGCATCTTCTTAGCCTCCAAAACAAATCTTTTCTTTCCCACCGTTGTTTCAGTAACCCTGATGTGTCAGTTTAGCGCAGTCATTTCTGAGACTTGCATTACTTTTCATTCTGCTCCATCTCCACGTTGTCTGCTCTTTCTGATGAGCCCCATGTCCCATTTCCCCCTACTACAGATAAAAGAGGCATCAGTAATGCTAAAGGATGATTAAATGCACACTCCTCGGCTACCCACCAAAAAAAATGCAGCTGCCTCGCCGGAAAGGTGTAAAAATGTCCCATAACATTTGTAGTTCTGCTTTGTGCTCTCTCCACGCATCACAAGCCATTTCCTACCTGCAGTAGCTTCACATAGGCGCTGCCAACATGCCTTCTTTACTGTTTTACTTTCTCTACTTTCCACGCCTTTTAAAATGCACCTCAGTTTATACGCCACTTGTTATGTTTCTCCCTACTTGTATTGCACTTCCCCTTGAGATCACAAAGGGAAATCACAAACTGAAATATCTGTTCTGCCAATTTGCTGCACCGGTATAGAAATCCATTAAAGATCCCAGATGTCTCTAGGTTTTTTTTTTTTTAAAAAAAAACTTCTGATTTCCCCTCTTCTGACTCATGCTTGCTACTTTTACTTACTATCTAACCACCATGAAATACTATATGCCATTGTAGTTTATCGATTGTAGTCTCTTAGGTGCAGTATTGCGAGCAAAGACTGGATCTCGGTGCAGAGGAAGTGTTCCCGATGCTGCACATATGCTGGAAAGTTGAGTATTTTTCTCTACATGTAGCTCTACATGTTGCCACGGAGTGACACATGCATGAGCAGAAAACAGGAAGCAAGGCATTAAATCCTGTGTCTTAATGTGTGTCTAATTCTAAACGAGTTTCATCTGAGAGGATGAAAAATCCCTTGTTGAGACGGAGACTTTTTCTTTCTTTCCGAATACATAAATACATTCATGTTTAGTTAATGTCTTATCATTGCCACATCCAATTAGGATGTGTTTTTTAAGCTGCTTGTCATCTTGATTAAGCAGTCACCATGGGGAGTCTGCTGAAGAAACATTTTGCGTGGGCGGGAAGTACAAGGACAGACATAAATACAACATGTCAGTAAAGAACCGAATGGATAAAATTATGTTGACTGGGCAAATTCTGACATTCCTCTGTGTATAATTTCTTCTGTTTTCTTGTCTTTTTGAATCACTGCTCCTTCCAAAACATATTTAAGCTTGAGTGAATATTGTCGTCTACATGATGTAAAATATACATTTTTTTTTAAAACCAGTGATTAAATGTGTTGTACATCTAGATATATAACATCAGAGAAGTGTTACGGTGTAATGTTTGTTCTTTAGCCTAACTGCTAAGCCGTCTTGTAAATCCTATCTGAGCCTAAAATGAGCACAGACCAATTTCATAATATAAGCCTTATCAATGTAAATCACAGACGTGTTTGCCTGGAAGTTCCTCGCGCTAGCATGAAAGGGCCAAGGAGCTGATCTGTGCAAAGATAACCACGAGAATTCCTGGCACCACCATGATATAGGGCCCTGAAATGCACGTTTAACGCCAACTGATCTCACAGGATACCGACAAGCAGGAGCAGCAGAGCAGCTCCACACAGAGCGGCTGACTCCAAGCAGGTTTCTCTGAAGAAATGAAAGAGCTTTACGAGTTGGATACCAGGTAGGAGCTTGGTGGATGGAAAAGCACATGTAAATTTCAATGTACTATTCCACTCCAGAGGGCGGCTAAAACCCAACAGCAGACTGTGAAATAGAGCAGATTGCTTCTTTCTCAGCTGAAAATGGTCAGGATAGGGAGTGACACGCTTAAATTTTGCTTTTACATTTTTCATTTCTGAGACATATGCTCGGCTTGCATGTTAAAAACACAACAGATTTGCTACACGTGCTTCCAAATGTTCATTTTTTAATGACATTGTTTAACAGCTCTTTTAAAAAAAAGTCTTTGTTCTTGGCACTAACTCATGCAACCTGTACGCCAAACCCAAGCAAAACCTGTTATGTTACACTTCATTAATCGCCATGATGAAATTTGTCTTCCGTGTTTTACTTCATCCACTGACCCAGTCACAGTTTTTAGCAGCACCGGGCAGTTTTGCAGCAGGATAATATAAGTCCGGGCAGGCAGAAAGGCGTCCAGGTCTGGTTCAAACCCAGAATCTACAAGCTGTAAAGCAGCCAGCTTCTCAGGTTGTGGTCTTTATTGAGTCTTATTATTTTAATTATTACAAGCATCAAGATTTTATTGTAAAGATTGTTCTCCTTCCTTGCAGATAAGTAAAATTGTGCCCCAACTTGACAGCAGCCCCCAAACCAAAATTAGGCCATCAGCTTCTATTTCAGTGCATTTCAGCAATCTATAAATATTTTACAGAGCCAAGCCTCCTTTTCTTTTTTTCATAAATCATACTGCTCTGTTTCATACAGATTTGACTCGTTTCCCTCTGAATGATGTGTTATTTAGGATGCTATTTAGGTAGAATCTTTCTTCCAGGAGTGCTTGATGAATGGAGGCCACTGGCACTAGCTAACAAACTGCAAGGAAGCTGTTTGTGCAACAGGATTCATTTAATTCTGCTCTCATGCACGTGGCTCTACTCATTATGCAAAGCGGTGGCATTTGATCTCAGTGTTTTAGAGGGAAGAGAAACAAATAAATTGGATGAGTAACACAATGCCCCTGCTGTAATCTAAAGGCCAACACAAAAGCTTTTCAAGCTTTTCTCAGGTCCAGCATACAAAAAAAAAAGATCTTTTTTTTTTTCATATTTGTTGATTTTATGTGGCTTCCAGTTTCAGTTTACTGAAGTATTGTTACCTCCTACTTGAACCGTTCTACAGTAAAATATTGTGCTTTTTATTACCCCGTATTACCCATACATAGATACTAGTTACTATTAGACCCTAAGAGATATGTTCTTGCATTTCTTTATAGATTTATTTTTAATTGCTTTTTCAAACTTTCTTTTCTTTTGTGTTGGCCTTTACAGAGACCCGCTGAAGCCACTTGTGTTTTTCTGCGATGCAAAATTACAAGCCTGAGCTATTTGAAACTTGTTTAGGCGATCCTTCAGCAATGCAGTGTAAAAAAAAAAAATTAAACAAGCAATTTAGCCAAATCAGAGCCCATCTACATGCCTATTTAGAAACACTCTAGCCAAGATCACAAGTGACCCAGCTGCCACATAACCTTTTTAAATTCCTTGAGCGTCATCAGTTGGCTGACATTCAAATAGCCAGTAACAGCAGAACAGAGCCCTGTTCAGGCTGATCCAATCTAGCATTAACTGAATGAAAATGTATCTTCACATGGGGAAAATGCCTTCTTTTTTTGGTTGTTTAACACCTAGAATGTGGACATGATGAGTGCACAGCCCTGTAAATGAGGAACAGTCCAGAGGACTCCACCCATAAAAAAAAGCAACCTCCCCATTAAGGTCTTTGTGTATCGCTGCACCACTTCCAGGGATGCTGCTATTCTTTAGACAACTCCTTGGATGTCCTGTTCCTGTTCATACTGCAAAAGAGGACCATGTTGCATGCAGCCAAATCTGCTGAGTGACAATTGTTTGCATGTGCCCAACAACCTCCTGCGATGCCAGAGGTATGTGCCACGATCCTGGCTGCTTGTGGCGGAATGTGTTCAGTGGTGCACAAATGGACATCTTTGCTTTTCACGAGTCACAAAACTTTTTTCATTCATGCTTCATAAACAGGTAACATTCCTTAGTTAAAGCAATGCAGAAGAAGCAATGAGGTCCTGTCAAACTAATCATGGAATTGCAGAAAAGCTTCATTTTGTATGTGATTAGATTGACAACATTTCTTGAAAGAGAATGGTGGATGGAATAAAGATAGATTTAGGCCTGAGACTATGGTTTAGGGAAGGACTCGGTGAGGACTGGTGGTGACTCCTGGGTAATGCAGACTGTAAGAACTGAGATAAGGTCGGGCACAAAAATGAGTACAAACAGCCTATAGTGCAGGAAGGCATATATATAGTCATAGAAGCAGAAGGGGTGTGTATGAGGTGTGGTCCTGCTCCTGAAATTCAATTAAAGCTAAATATATTTCAAATTAAATATGCTTAGCTTTTGTACTGTGCCATTAAACACAACTTAAGAGAGCTTAAAGTGTATTCCATGATTGTAATATAAATACCAGCCACCAAAACACACCACAGCTCTGATGGTATTGACTCAATATTTTTATTGCCTTATATACCGCATAAATTATAAGAGTTAAAATAAATGTAAAGTCAAATGGTCAGATGTGGTCCACTCCTCTTTTCTCTTCTTTTGTGCCAAGTTCCAATACAGTTAATTTCCAATGACAGAATATTTGAACATTATTAGTTCACTAATGCTGAGTTATTAAAGGGTGCTGACGATTTAAAATCATTTATAAGTATTTGTGAACCATCTGTCGGAGTGTTAGCGCATCACTTCAGCTGCTCCCGCACACTCCATTCTGTATCATCCAACAAACCCAACGAGGACAGCGGTTCAAGTTTTATGGTAGACGCGGATAAAACTGCTAATGCCGTCCATCTCATCAAACATGGAGACATGTATCTAATCTCCTAGCCTCGAGGCAGACCTGGAGGCCAGATGGCTGCAGCTTTCCTCCCCTCAGGCCAGGCTAGAGCAATTACTACTGCTGCTTCACACACAGACCTGTGTCACCAACACAATTAACAAGCTCTGGAGGAGTCTGGGCAACCAGAAAGAGACAGACTGCGTACACAGCATGAATGATGAGAGGAACGAGAAAGGACGCATCAGGTCTGGCCTGCCAGGTTTTAGTGAACATTTAGTGTGGGTTATACTTGCATCTCGAAGATGTTGTCATTTACGGCTGTCACGCACTTGAACACATGTTTATTCTTTGCTTTCATATTGCAGTTTGCATTTATATTGTTTTCACTTCTATGTAATTGTGGGTAGAAGTTTTGGGGAGTGAGCCTGCAAAAAAATATAGTATTATGCTTCTATCTTCTTTGCATTCTGCATTCATCCTTGTTGTGAAGATGATTCATCACAGCTGTGGCAGAGAGACTAAAATGTGTTACAGCACCCAGAAGGAAAGGCGGTAGGTGTTATCTAGGTGGAATGTCATTTTATTCATGGGCACATTCCTTTATCCACCAGAGGAACCCATCCTATCACAGTCATCCCCATTTCTGCTACCTTGCAAGCTGCTAGCTTTATGGCTCCTAATTGCATGCTTAATTTTAAACTTTTATTCCTCAATATTCCTGTGCTATGAACCTTCTCCCCTGTTGTATTGTAACCACTCTACCACTCTAACCACTTTAATATCCTCTTAGCCCCTCCGCCTTTCTTTTTCTACGCTATCATTCATTTCCTCTTCCAGATAGGAAACTTAGGAAAAGATTCCACAAAGGTTGGAGACAGATGCCCTAAAGGTGTCTTTGTTGAGTGAAAGAGTGATGGAGATGGATTCTCTGCTCTGTCTCGTCTCCACCCAGTCATTGTTCATGAGCTGGGTTTTCCAGACAGCTGTCTGTACCTGCCACCTGTGACAGATGCCTGCTGTCAGTGGGTCTGGGATGGTCCACGATCTGCATCACCTTCTCGCTAGCTGGATCACATTTTAGCCCCACCAAACCCCGACAACTGGGAAAAGATTGATTAGTTCCCTGTTATTATTTTTCAGAGGTACTTTTGTTGAACGCATTACATGAAACAGAAAAGCTGGAGTCAACACTATAGCACAAGTTAAGCTTTCTCCTAAAAAATATCCTATTCATTCACAGATGGTGTAAAACAAGGATGTCAAAATGTGTTGGATCAGAATGAAGGCTGACTCTCACCTTCTAGTTTCCTCACAGTCTTGTCCAGTGGTCTGAAGGACATCAAACGCATCAGAATGTTATTGTTCTTAGGATACTTGACTGCTTTATATAACAAAGTGTTTATAATTCAAGAGGATTAGATGTCTACTCTGTAAAGAAAAAGAGCACTTATGTCATGTGAAGGAACCCTGTTTTTACTAAGGCCAATTCTGTTACCGGGGGGAACAAATTAAGTTTACACAGCACTGTGAACAACAAAAATGTCTATGTAATCTATCTATCTAGACATGTAGTGTGGAAAGGGGCAACCTTTGGAGCTGAAAAAATGAAGCCAACTTGGCCAACTGGCAAAATTTGCAGCTTCTCTAGGTACCACTTGAGGATAGCTCCAAACAGGAGTCAGTTCCTATAGACTCAGATGTTAAAATGTCCAACTTTATAGTATATTGGCCTCTATGGATAACTTCCCCCTTTAAATAAGTCATGAGCCTGGATAATTGAGTTACGGGCATTGATTTACAGGTATCCTCACACAGGCAGCTATGTCTGGATACCTGTCAGACAGCACAGTAAGTGTCTGCTAGGCCTCATCCACTACTTTGATCAGACACACATTTTCACTGTGTGTGTGTGTGTGTGTGTGTTTGCTGCTGGTGCCTTTTGGAGCATTTTTAATGGATTGCCAAACTAAAAATTGGGCATGCTCTCCAGTTACTTAGCATTGATTGGACTCCCATATTGTTTATGAATGTAACTAACTAAGCTAACTACTGTAGTGTTAGCTGATGAAGTAGCAGTCCACCCTTTCATCCATATAAAGTAACAACATCAGCACACTATGTGCATATAGTACAGTAACAAAAATGTTTGGAATCAGTGGACATCCCATCTTTTTGGCCACTGATTCTCATTGACTTCACTCTCTGCACTCTTCTGCATCTTATAACAACATCTTACATCTCTGTCTTTCTCTTGCTGCACTGCCCGACAGCCTTTTTTTTTTCCTATGGAGTGTAAAATGCTTATCTGAGCGGGCTCCTCCATGACCACAAAGTGCTGTAACTCTGTTGCACTCAAGTCCTATAAATATGTTTTACAATAATTATGACTTACACCTGTGTGTTTAATACATTAATAGTGTTCCTCACTGTGTATGACTCTGGATGCTGTGGCTCCTCTGAAAAAACAAGGGTCAAAAGTGCTTGACTCCCTGGTATAACTATCAAACATGCAGCTTAAAGCAGATAACATGTAAGCTGGAGAGAAAATGGCATCTCATTAATATTGAAAATCTTCATTTAGCAAGGAAAAAGAGTTTGTTAGTCTTTTAAAAAGCCCTCTATAAAGCTAGGACATCTTACTATACATCACTGGCTGAAGAAAATAAGAACAACCCCAGGTTTCTTTTCAGCCCTGGAGCCAGGCTGACAAAGAATCAGAGCTCTCTTAAATCGAATATTCCTTTAACCTTAACTAGTAATGACTTCATGAATTTCTTCACAGATAAACTTTTTACCATTAGAGAAAAAAATATTTATACCTATCTCACAGGCGTATCATTATGTAAAGCTACTTCCAATTCTATTGATATTTATTTAGACTCTTTCTCGCCGATTGATCTTTCCAAGTTAACTTAGTTACTTCCTCCAAACTATCAACACATATATTAGATCCCATTTGTACAAGACTGCTACCAGCCCTACCAGTAATTAATGCTTCGATCTTAAATATGATCGATCTATCCCTATTAATGGGCTATATACCACAAGCAGTAGTATGGGTGGCAGTAATTAAACTGGGGGCTCGTCCGGGATCTCTTATCCCACTGCTGGATGTTAAACATTTGGAGGTTTTTGTTTCTGGCGACTGGGAGCTTGGTGTGTCTGCCATCACTGGTGATTATGGTTATTTTTGCATCTAAAATAGCAAAAATAACCACTTTGTCTAGTTCTGTTAGTCCTTCTCACTTCCCTGGATTGAAGGAGGAAGCACTTCTTAAGGTACGCTTAGCAAAATCACAGCCTGTCAGGCAGAGTTTGAACTTTGGAAGTTGGAGCTAGAGGTACATGTAGAAACTGAGAAATTCCTTAAACTCCAGAAACTGGAACTGGAGTTGCAGGCTGATAAGGAAATAAGGCTGCGTCAGCTAGAGGCTCATTTAATGTAAGTAAACAGACTGTGTTGGTGCCAATGTTTCGTGAGTCAGAGGTTGACACTTATTTCACTGTTTTTGAACGTGTTGCTACTTCTTTGCATTGGCCCACGGAGTTTTAGCCTGTGCTACTTCAGTGCAAATTGGTAGGAAAAGCCCAAGAAGTGTGATCAGCTGTGGTACAGCAGCCAGTAGATACACAGCCACCAGACCCAAAAGAGAAGGAGCAAGCTGAGACTGAGAAAGAACTGCAAAAGATGGTGGATACTGAGGCAGAAGGTGATGCCAGTGCTAAACCTAAGGAGAAGGAAGGAGCCAAACCAGAAGAGACTGTGGTGGAGTCAGAAGTTCCCTTTCCCTTTCCTGTGCCTACCACCAGAAGGGAACTGCGTAGGTTCCTTTGGAGGCTGCCTACTACAGATGTTTCTGCAGAAATTTCTCCCAAGGAGTGGCATCTTTACCTAGTCTGTGCAGCCCAAAGTAACCATTTATCTGGAGCAGTGAACGTCAACATGCTTTTGAATGTGCCAAAGCCCTTTTGTACAGCTCACCAGTCCTTGCTGCTCCAGACTTTCCAAGCCTTTTAAGTTGGAGGTGGATGCTAGTGATGCAGGGGTGGGAGCTGTACTTCTCCAGGACGATCCCAAGGAAGTAAAAAGAACAAGAACATTGTACCATATCACCCCAATAGAGCACTTTGCCCTCAGACTGCTGGTTTACTTGTGGTTCCTAGGGAATTTAAAAGTAGAACGGGAGGCGGAGCCTAAAGCTTCCATGGAACCAGCTCCCAGTTTGGATTCGAGAGACAGACGTGTGTGAATGTTAGATAGAAAGCATTTCGATATAGAAAAAACAGCACTTTGAGTGCTCAACAAGAGTAGAAAAGCACATATAAGAACAAGTCCATCTACTTTTAAGATTAGGCTAAAATGTACTTTTGGACCACCGACACAAACAACCAATAGGCCAGTTGTAGACAATTATGCTTAGCTTTTTTCCTAAAAATGTTAAACAATTTGCAAGGGATACTACAGAATGGAAAATGCTGCAAGTAAAAAAAAAAAAAATGTCCTGAAGACTTCATCTGTCATTCAGGTTTTGAGCCAAAGCAGCTGGAAATAAGCTAGTAATATCATCTAAGCCAATATGTTAATTTTTTCACTGCTCTCCACCTGCCATTCTGTATCCAAAATGAAGGGTGCAGATTGGAAACCCTTATAAGTTGACACAGGTGATGAAAATGTTGAATTTCAAGGTGACACCAGCTTTGAATTTTCACTATGAAATATGTCAGGTGTTGCAGCAGTCATGTCTGGTTGCAGTGAGACCCAGAAGCCAAAGCAAACTGAGGGGAAAAAAAATCTTGGCTAGCATCCTCAGACTGATGCCTATTTGCTTGTTTTCAGGTGTGTGTGTGTGTGTGTGTGTGTGTGTGTGTGTGTGTGTGTGTGTGTGTGTGTGTGTGTGTGTGTGTGT
>JAVDPK010001034.1:486596-509775 GCA_034780415.1 Cichlasoma orientale | reverse complement strand
TGTGTGTGTGTGTGTGTGTGTGTGTGTGTGTGTGTGTGTGTGTGTGTGTGTGTGTGTGTGTGTGTGTGCATGTGTGAGCATCCGAAAAGGCCAGAGGAAAAGATGAATAAGAAAGTGCATTTACTGTGAGAGAAGCAATTCATTCTCCTTAAAGGTACAAGAACATGTCATTTGGGTGAGGGTGGAGGTGCGGGTCTCTGCAAATAAACTGTGATTTTTCACAGGCCAACGCACATCCTTACAAATACTTAAAAAAAGCACACACATATAAATATACCACGCAGCGTGCACACACAGATACATTTCAGCGCAGTGTGCAGTCTGTTATTAGAGAAATTTCCTATTTCTCTTGCAGCTATTGCATGCTAATAAACAGAATCATTAAGGCATGTTATGGTGGGCTGGTGGGTGGCGGAGCCGCTCCATTACTGGGAAACCCACAGACTCTGTCTTTTAAAATGACAGCAGAGAAACAGGCTCCATTAATGGCAGCAATCAAAGCTGCATCCCCACTAGTAAGCCTGTCACGTACCTAATTCAATCTCACAACCCATGAAGCAATTAATTCATGTCAATACAAATACACAAACAGTCTTTTTTTTTTTTTGCGAAGCAAAGGTCTTAAGATTGTGCTTCTGTTTATTCGCACTTTGTGACTGTGTGTGATCATGCTTAGTGAAGTGTACGTGGAAGAGCAGGTGTAATTGGGTGTGGAAAAAAGAAACCTTGTGGTCTACCGAGCTAAATGAGATCCGACAATCTTCTCCTCTGCATTTCCTCCCCTGACAATGGGCACATTGTGCCCCCTCAGGTTTGTTATCACTGCTCCATGACATAAGCAATGCCCATTTAGGGATAATGACACCACCCTCCCTTTGATAGCACGGGAGCATGTATCTGGCTATGCCCACACCTAACTAACTTAAATCAATTTAGCTGCAGACACTAAAACACTTACGGCAAACGGGAATCTCTAAAGGGGTTTAAGTGCTCTGGGACTTTGACAGGAGGCAATGAGTTAGTAAATGTTGGAAGATCAAAAGTTAAAGCCATTAGAGAATACCAAACTAGATGTTATGATCTAGACAGCAACCAGGGGCTAAATGAGTTTGTCAGAGTCAATATCTCAGTATTTTGTCTGAGTCAATATTTCAATTATGCTCTAAGAAAGCATTCTTGACTTGATGAAGCAGCTCAGGGAGAAAATAGGTGCGATGCGACATGCGTCACATGGTGTGTCTGAAAAGTAATGCGAGGAAAGGAGCACGAGCGACGGAGACACAAAGCCTTTCAGATTCGGGTTAGGAGCTGATCAAAGTGGGTTCCAGCTTGTCTGAGTCTGCAGGCATGAGACTAGTGTGCGTTAAAATACATCTGTGGAGAAGCAGAGACCCTAAAGAGCTCTCCAGCTCCATCACTCCCGCTTGCTCCCAAACCTCCCATTCCCAGCCCTATCTGAATGGGTTGTTGCTTTGAATTTTAATGAAGAAAAATTCTCCCCTTCCCGAATTCCCTCTTTAGGGCACTTCATCTCTTTTTCTGTCTCTATCCATCAGAAAAAGAAAAAAAAAATCTTACATGCCTGTAAGGTTTTTTTGATAATGGTGACTTGGTTGACTGATGGTCTTCATATGTTTCTAGAGCTTTACAGGAGACACAAACAATGGCTTTTGAAGTGGAGATATGAATGTCATCGTCTGCATCCAATCTAAGAAACAAGCTGTTTATTTATAGATTTAAGACAAAAATAGACAAATAAAAACAAGAGAAAACATCAGATAGTCAGACTCCTGTGTGCTGTTATACTAGAAAAAACAATACGCTCTTTCAGTTTTTTTTCAATAGGCTGTTGACACACCAACATTTCCCTTGGGAAGGTACACTCTCAGTGCATCTTAGTGTAGTGCTACAGTAGTGAAGTCATGTTGTTGTCAAACTTGTCCCACATATTATGGGCGACACAGCTTTCAATTCTGAATTTAAGGCAACAGAATCAATCACATTAAAAACAAACTGCTGATACAGACGGACTCGTGGCAGTACATCATAAATGAAAGGTATGGATGAGTAGGTCAAGGTAGGGGGTGCGCACACTTGTCTGGACTGTAATCTGTCATACACTGCAGATTGGCCAGGAGTAATGAGCCTTTACATTTCAGTACATAGAAAGGTGATAACTACTGGAGTGCTATTTTGCACAAAATGCAGTTCAATTTCCACCTAACAAAGACTCAGCAACATTCACCAATCGATAGGTGTCAAAATGTCCCCCCCACCTTTGATAATAAATCTGACAAGCACATGAGGAAATGGCACAAATCTACAAGCCTTATGAGACGGAGGGTAGGGCAGGGGATGTAGGGAAAAGCGGAGGTGAAGGCAGTAAGATGATATAAAGCACAGGTGACAGTTTTTTTTCCTCCCTTTTTTTTTTTTTTTTACACAATCAACATAAAACACCCAGAACAATATATTCTCTTGACAATGTAAGGCATTGTGGCATCTGAGAAACATCCCCTTTCTGTATTTCAGAGTCCACAGTGTTTGTCAAAACAACAAAGCCAAAATGATATTGCGAATAAATGAAGAGTGAAGTGCGCCGTGTCAAAGAATTTCCTATTGCTGACATCAGTTTGGGCTTAACAGATGCTTTGCTCGGCTGCCTACCCAGGCTCCTGTCTAAGTCAGCCAGGCTCACCAGTAAGCCAAGGATCTGACTGGCTGTGAAAATTGAGCCTGATGGTAATTGATTGCACATAACTTGCGTGCTTCAATTAAAGAAAGTTAGTTGCTAGTGAGGAATTAGAAAAGTTTGAGTAGAAAAGATGTGGCCATCCATATTTGTCGCAGCAGCTTTCTTCAAGGTCACTTCATTGCCAGCAGGCACGGAAAGGGGAGGGGGAGGTCCTAGGGAGTTGGCTGACAGAGAGAGGGACAGGCTGACAGCTCAGCAGAGCTGATGGCTGGCTGAAGCAGATAGTGAAGGACAGGTAGACGTAATAAGAGCCTGGTCTTCTTGTATCAGGGGGCGTGGTCCATGGATGGTCCAGAATCATTGTCTTCAAAGTCCCGTGGGTTCATGGGCTCTGCTCTCGGCTCAGGCAGCCTAGATGAGAGAAAAAAACACACACACACACACACATTATATCATATCTGTTTCGGTCCCCCCAGCTTTTCTTTTTCCACAAACATATGAAAGCAGTCACACAAACACCTCCTACCACCCACACAGTTCAACACTCGCGCACATTATGGAAATATAATAAAGCTTTGTGAAATGTAATCAGCTTCAATCAAGCTACGCCTTAAGTAGAAATCATCCATTCTGTCAGTTTTATATCAGCAGCTTTAAGCTGACAGAGACAAAGTGATAGCTAAATTGCAGGGACCTGTTGTAATTTGAGCCTGGCTGATAGATTCAATTTCACTGGAGACAGTCTACACTAATCATATGCTCTAATTGGACAATGTCGCAAGGGTGACAGAGCACTGCTGCTGCCAGATAAGCAACTCTACTGCAACTTCTTTCCCACCCCATCTTTCTTATTATGATTTTCCACCTAAATCTTCAGGCAAACATCCATTTTCAAAAGACTACATGTCAGCATCTTTTTCTAAACACGCACTTATTCACAGTGTGTGGGAACTGTTTAATTCAGAGAGATTCAGTGCACTTTAGGGCTACGCCATTTAATATCACCACTCAAATACATCAATTCAAAGCAATCACTTCCTATGACCTTGGGCAGTTAGTTTGCATTTATATATGTGAATTTACACTCATCTATCAAAGCTTAGTTCAAATACATCTCTGACTTTATACTCACATTCACTTTTGCAGGACACAAACTAGAGCAGAAGGACAAGTAAACTCTTATGGAGCCTTGATTGCCTGTATACTTAAAGATGTGCATGGATCTCAGCCTTTTAATGCCTTTGCTTTATCACTCTCAGTATGTTGCTTTGGTACAGTGTGGATGCTTTTTCCTTTGGTTTTTACAGTTGAAGGTTTAATAACAAGTAAAAAGCAACAGGTAAATAAAGCAATATTATCTTCCACACAAATGGTTACAAATGATAGTTAATAAAACAAATTCCCAGACAAGCACTGTGAGCAATAACTAATAATTGGAACGCTTCGACACATAGTAACAAAGCAGTCATAATGCGACTAAGAATTGCTTGGAGAATATATTAGTGTGGTGTGGATTCAAAACAAGTTATTTCATTACACATTTTTCCAGTTGTATTGAAATGGAGCTAGGTGCAATGTGCAGGGGATCTGATGGAAAGAAGATTTGTTGCAATCACCTGCAGGAGACTGTTCCCAAGTACTGTTCAAATGTTTTGAGCCACCCCTCATTTCTTTATATTTTGCTTCTAAGGAGCCATACATATTTTTTAAGTAGTCTTGAGCAGTAATTCTCAGGATTTCTGAAGGTCTCTGAAGAACTCAAACTTTTTGATTAGACATGAATTTTTTTTTCATTTCAGATGAATGCTTTTTTAAGCACCTCACTCAAGGGATGACCTGCTGTTGTCTACACATAATAGAAAGCTTAGCGAAGAACCAATTATAAATGAAATCTTTAGGCACTTTGTTACTAGCAGCCTGTCAAAAAAAAAAAAAAAAAAAAGCACATAATTTGTTCCAAATTCTTTGGCAGAATCTACAAAAAAATGCTAAAGACAACACAGTTTGACAGGCTTAAAATGGTAATCTTTCAAGGTGATTTCCAAAGATCAAAAAAACTGGAGGAAACTGGAGAATTGGAGGACAAAAGAAGTGTCAGCTCTAAAAAAACTATCTACAACAGATCTGAAAGGCATGCCAAGTCATTAAGAAACAGGAAAATCATTCAGCAAAGACCTTACAGAGAACCTCAAAAATGCATTTGGCCCTTCAGTTGATCCATCTACTGTCTGGCAAAGCCTCATCAAAAATGGGCTCAGTGGAATAAAAAGGGACAAAAAGCTGAGTTATGCCAAATTACACAAGAACTAAAAATCAGTGGCAACAGGTCTTATGAAAGGTTTGGTTCAAATCATCATCAATATATACGATCAGGAGAGAAGTACAATGGTGGGTGTGTACAGCCATCTGTAAAAAACGGAGTATGCTTTTTATGGTGTTGGCGATCTTGTCAAAACTGATAGACTTCTAAACGCAGAAACGTATGGTCAGATTTTGAGCCACCACGCAGTACCATCTGGAAAGCATCTGATTGGCAACAGCTTCATTTTTCAGCATGACAATGTTCCCAAACGCACTGCCAATGCAGTAAAAGCGTACCTGTATAGGAAAAACACACTATGGAACATTTTCAGTCATGGATTGGCCTGCCCACAGCCCAGACCTCAGCATTATTGAAGCAGTGTGGGATCATCTTGACAGAGAATGAAACAAAATGTCCTTCAAGAAGCCTGGAGAACTTTTCCTTAAAACTAATCAAAGTTTTGCCTAGGAAAGTTCAGGCTGCGTTAAAGAATAAAGGTGGTCATATCAAATATAGACTGTTAAGACTTAACTGTTAGAACTGTACAAACACTGTTTTTGCATTATTTCCATGTTTGCATGTGTCATTAAATCCCTGCAACTATTTCCCATCTTCCTACCAAAATATAAAAAAAACTTTTGGACAATACTGATACTACTTTCGACTTGATTAATGTTTTAATGCTTTTAATGATTTTACTGCACATTTGTTTGTTCTTATGATGTAAAGCACTTTGAATTGCCTTGCTGCTGAAATGTGCTATACAAATAAATTTTTACTTACTTACTTACTAATAAAGAGATAAAAGCAAGAACATTAAGTAGAAAGTAAAGTATATTAAAATATACTTAAAATATATACACAGTATTTGTATAGTTGTGTAAGGATGGAAGAATAATTTTACTTTGCACTGGGTAGCAATGCTCAGTATTCTAAACACTGATCAGCCATAACATTAAAACAGAATTTTGCAATAAACTGCAAAGTTTCACTGGGAAACCTTGAGTCCTGATATTGACACAAATGCTACTTTCAGTACTACAACTACTACATACTAACCACCGAAACACTGTTGCAGAGAATACCAAATCCCACACGTCAACAGCTCTCCCCAAAGGTACCAGCGCCCCCCAGCTTCACTATAACTGCAAGCTGTTTGGATAGGGCACAATAACACATCCAACCAATACTGGCTTAAAAAAACCCCACCTTACCTTGCAAAAGCAGGAGCAACTAGCAATTTGGTAATCTACAAAGCAATATCCCATTTAGACCATCCTGAAATGTTTTAAAGATCAGATGGATTTTCATATGAGAAAAAAAAAGTAGCCAATTAATAAATGTCATCTAGACCTTAACGTGATCATGTCAGTTCCTCATCTCGCTGTTACGGACACATTTTTCTTCCATCTCTGCTTCCCTGAAAAGTCATTCCCACCTTTCTTTCTCCATCTTTGTTGCCCATGTAATTTATAGCACAATCTTTGGGGGGGGGGGGGGCCATGTCGTTGTTGTTACCAGGCAGCAAAACCTTTCTGAGCACTGAATATTCCTGTCTGACACACTTTTGTTGGCAGAAACAAAGAGCTGCTTCCTCTCCCTTTCTGCGCCTCCTCAAGGAGCACCTCATCACAATAAAAACCCAAACAGGGCAGCTGATCAAAGAACAGCATGACACACAGGAACACCTGGTAGTCCCCGTGTGTGCGACCTGTAATCGGAGCCATATTAGCCTTCCAAACCTTGATGGGTTTACTCCAGTTTGGTTAGTGGTCAAGCTGTAAACACTATAAACCAAGCAAAAATAACACACACACATACACACGCCTTGGCATCTAGTGCCAACTTGCTGACTGCCAAAAGAAATGATGATACTGGACAGAGTCAACACACACAAATAGCACAGGGTCAGTTTCTATACAGTTGCATACCCTCTTAAGCATAAAATTAAGACATTAATTATTCAACAGTGCTGTTAATTCAAATTCTTGGCAAAGTTATCTCTTGTGCTTTCATCCTCTGGACCAGTTGTACTCAGGATCCAAACTGTCTACAGGATCACACAGGCTGTTCATTCTTTGTCATCAGCACAACACACAAAAGTCGGCATTGAGCTGAGCCCCGGGCTCTCACAAAGCTCCGTCCTGTCTGAGGTGGTGTTTGGGGTAAAACGTTGACAGACTTATTTGTGTAAGGCAATTTCATCGTGCATCTCCAGTCAACCAAAACAGTCACCCTGCTCCTCACAAAAAAACACTATGGCACAAAGTGAGGCCTACACTATGGAGGCAAATGAACTATTTATATTCAGATGGTCTTTGCTAAGCTTTAGGACACATGGATGTAATAACTTATTTATTCCACCCGGAGGAAAAGGCCATTACTTGAGTGAGAGTGAGGCTGTGAATGGGACTTGTAGTCGACAAAAAAAAAAGGACAGTAAAGCTTTCAACATATAGGGGATGGGTGATAAATTCCCTATAACTTAAAGACTTTGATTTGTTCTCTTTTTCTGTCTGTTCATCTTCCCCGGCCTAAGTGAAAGATCACTTAGCTGATTGTATATGTGCATGTCTTCTGACAACTGGGTTCTTTCCATCCATGACTTATTCATAAGCTTTAATGCAGTCGATGTTTTATTGATCACGACTGATCACTGCCTCCACCCCTTGATGTGACCACGGCGTAAAAGAGCAGAGCTGATGGCTGAGAGGGCCGCTACAGAGGGCTTCAGTGAAACATGCTGGCTACGCTTCTAGATGACGGATGGACAATAAGCATCGTGTGTGTGGAAATTTGGAACACTGAGTTTATGTGTTTGTGTGTGAGGGTGAGGGTGAAAGAGATACGGGTTTAGATAGGATTGATTGAGTAGGACAAAGCTAATCTTACTAATGTTTCCTCTCTGAGTGAAAAAGAAAAGTTTCTCCAATAGCCCCACAATGAAACCATCGCTCACTAAAGAAAACCTCTGCCTCCCTGCGGGGAAAACAGAGGGAGGTAAAGTGTGTGATGATGCCTAGACTTTAACTTTTGTCTCTCTCACTCTGTTCCTGTTTAGGCCTTAACCCTGTGCAGCTCTCTGGTAGATAGAGGAGGGAGGGGTCCTTGCCCTGATTACGTTTGAATTCCCTGCTCTTGGCAGAGGAGCCGCAGGACTCCTAAGTCATCATCCAGAAAGACTCCCATCACGCTATGGCAGCCTTGCCAGCTTGATCCAGCCTCATTGCCATATGAATAATCATACTGCAGTAGCTTGGATATGCTGAATGGGCCTGAGAGGTGTGTGTGTGTGTGTGTGTAAATAGATAGAGAGACGGAAAAGGGAGGAGCTGAAGAGCAAACTGCAGGTTGCTGATAGGGGAGTGAGGTCCTCCTTGATTAAGCAAAGAGGTTGAATGAGAATAAGGCTATGTACACAGGCCTCATGGCAATCATCCGGAGGGGAAAATAACTATTGCAATTTGCATTTCCAAACAGTGGCGATGCCATCTAAGTGTACTCCATCACATAAGATGGCTGAGCCCATTCCTCAAGCCCTGGGGGTCTATGAGGTTTGGTCTAATGAGAGAGGATCCTTAATGGTTATTGATAGAGCCCATGAGGACAGACTCTTACCCTTACTCCCCAGTGAAGCAGTGCACTCTGCTACTATTTAATGAAGTAAAACTTGCTACTTCTGAAGGATGATTTAACACTAAAAACAGATTTCTGACAAGAGATGACTGTAATGGGTAGAATGAAAAGAGAAGGATTGTAGAACATTAAGGAAATAAGGAAGGAAGATGGTTAAAAAAAAAGATTTGCAAATGGCAACCTATAATGTAAAAAAGTACAGACAGATTCTCAAGTATTATGCATAATCTACTATCTCTGCACTATTGCTTGATCTAATAGTCCTGGAGAGGCTTACATCCTTCTCTCTCTTTTGCCATCAAGTCATCAACATCCATCTTCTCTCTATGGATTTATGTTCTTCCCTTTCATCTGACAGCCTTGTCTACGGATGAGTAATTTAGAAATGGCCCATGCACACACACACCTTTCATTAAAGGCACCCCTGTGATCTTCCCAGCACTTTGCACTATGATGATCCTGTTAGCTAGAATCTGAGATATGAATATACACCAATGAGGGGAAAAATGTAAGGGTAAGGCAGAGGAGGGCAAATGAGTGACACAGAAAGGTGGAGGAAGACCATTCAGCTGAGGTTCAGGAAGGTAAAGATTAGAGAACAATGAAAGGAGAACCAGAGTGATGGAACATGATGTCATCTGGATTGAAACGTGCGATGTGGAAACATGAGGAAAGTAAAAAGGTAATAAATAAGAGTGAAAGCCATGGCTAAACTATTTTTCAAGAGTTTCCTTCAAAGCTCCACATTCTTCAGGCCTTCATGAGAAACGGTGTGTTTCTCCAATACTAAGGGAACTTGCCTGCAACACAATCATAAACAACCTTACTAATGGCCCACATAAACAACATTTCTAAAATTATATCTACTTCACACGCAACAACAGCAGCTTTTAGTAGGCTATAATACAAACGTGACAGGTAGTGCAATTTAATCTTTAGTTAAAAAAAAAAACATTTTAAGGGACAGCTACTTCATCAACAAAGTACACACATTAAGGAAAACAAGAGCACTTCAACACAAGCTAAAACTGTTTTAAGGTTAAAAAAAAATCTGTTTAACCTGAGGGAGTCCTGAAGTGCTATACTCAAAGTAATGCATTCTTTAAGTGCAGTATCCAATATTTCTAAGTCATAAAAGTAACAATAAATAACACAATATTTTTTATTAAGGACGGCTTCGTAAATAATAATAATAAAAAAAAGATGTTCCCTTCGAGTGGGAAGTGTTGGCCATCCAATCTGTTCGAAGAAGATGCAACGACGAGTGTTGAAGCCGTTTCCTCTAATAAATCTAAGAGAACAGTGATACATCAAAGGGGCTTAAGAACATGGGCAACACCATTCATATAAATTATATCTGCATAGTCAAGCACTAATAAAAATGTTGCCAAGGACAAGGACACAATCTGGAGAAAGAAGCTTAGGTAGGGAAAAAGCTTGCCCATAATTAAATGTTTATTGAGTTTTTTTCCTACATTTTACTGGACTATTTTCCCAATCAGCAAAACAAAACATTTCTAAATGCCCTGGCAAAATTATTTCCAAGGTCCTGCCTGCAAACCACACAGGACTTCGAGCCTCGTGTTTTTTTTTTTAGACTATTATCACTTAAGATTAAGGCAAGCACACCAATGGCAGTGAATTGATGTGTCTCGTTCTGTAGGATTAAATCTGGAAGTGGTGGCTTTTTGTGAGTTTTGGTATGTGGCCATTTAGAAGTTTAGATAAGCTGAATTAAATTTATTTCAATATACTGATTTTTTTTTTTTAGTTTCAAAATTAATGTCACCCATGAATAAAACTTCAAAAGCCTTATATAAAGATAAAGACTTAGACACCAATTTGTCTTTGGCACGTGGTGATAAGTCAAGACTTTCACCATATTATTACTATTAGTATTTATAACAATAATTTAGAATGGTATTTAATCATAAATGATTTTTTTTCTATTTTTTTTCCATATGGCGACTGTGACAGCAGCTTCTATCTCAGGGAGCAGGTGCATCCCAAAATGCCTTGAGGAGCAGATCACCTGAGCTGCATGAATCAGTGAAGCCAGCGAAATTTAGATCTCTGGTGCTGAGGAACGGAAAGGTCACTTGAAAGGTCACAGAGATATTATCCATGCACTAAAAAAACCCAAAACAAATAAAGAGGTGATTGCTGCACCTTCAGAGACTTGGCATCTAGCCAAAGCCTAGCTAGCTGCATTGAACTACTCGCGCCATCCTCCTACAGACTGCATGAATATTCTTGGTATATTGGGCCCTATTCACTACAGCGATTTCTAAGCAGTTCTTTTATGGGCTTAACAACAAATGAAGCTCCCTTGTGTACCGCCTGAAATATTCAGAAGGAATTCTTTATTTAGCTTGGAGTCACTGAGTCACGGGTAAGGCACAGTGGGCTGGTGGATGCAGTGTCCTGTGGAACGGCTGGCACAGACACCAGCACTAAATCTCTATCCAGAATAAGGACAAAAGATGCAGGATGAGGTGGGACCATCAGATTAAGACGAAGAAGTCAGCACAATGTTTGGACTTTTCGCTGTGTGCTACAAAGCCTATCCAACTTCTGCTAGGTGAAGTGGGATTCACAGACCCTAGAACAGATCCTCTGAAGCTTGTTGAGAGCCGACACCCAGAGGCGCTGCAGCTCAGCCATGACCAATTCCTGAAAGCCACAGTGGATACCAACTGCAGTGGCATTAGCCACTAAAAAAACCTCCATCTAGTGAAGAAGACAACTGCTTTTGTTAGGGATAGGGAAATAAATAGTATCTGATGCCTGAACACCCTCTGGTCTGCCAGCAATGGCACAAGATGAAATTCAACCTGTGGAAGCAACTAAACCATAATTGACGGTGTATCCAGCAATATCTAAACGATGTATTACGTAAACTCCGATTCTACCTGCTAAAAGGCACGGATGCATTTTCCCCCTCGCTCTATCACTTCGTATGACTTCACTGATTCGTTTCAAAGTATGACTGCATCTGCCTCTTTTGATTACAGCCAAACAACTGTTATTTCCAGATTCTGACCTTTAGACAGGTAACCATCTTCTGCACAAGGGCTAAAATTTCAGAACACACCTCAACATTTCAGGCTTCACAGGTCAGTAAAGTACTTACTTTTATCTAGCGTTCAACGATTCCTTTAATGTGCATATTTTTGTCCATCTCTTTGTGTCTCCGATATTTTTCTTTCTGAGTTCTGCTTTATTTGTAATTCAAACACCTACAATACTACAAGGTTTTTCTCTGTCATGGCAAAAAAAAGAAAACCTCTCAGTGTGAGAACAGTAATCGAGAGGCTGCTATGCGAGCAAAGGTGCGACATGCAGTGCAGGCATTAGAGGTGGATGGCAGAATCAATGAGTCACAGCTGGAAATTCATCCATTTTTAAACCATTGCCTGATACACTGTACTTCATATCCCGAAAGGCATAAATACACTTTGCAATTGCATTATTTGAAAGTCGGTTTGACGATAATGACACACAAATAGGTGGCATGCTGGGTGAGTCTAGATTGTTCCCTTTATTTTGGCAAAAAATATTCAGTTTTGCTTTATATTTCCTAATTGAATGAAGATTTAAGCACAACACCAACAACTAGACGGGCTTCCGGAGAAAACATTAGCAGCCATATCGAAAGCTGAAATACATTATGATACTCTGAAAAGTAGACACACAGGAATTCATGATGTTAGTGTCTTGCCTTGAGACAAATAACATAACCGCAGCACTGTTATTCCTCCTCGAGATGGGAGATAATCTACAAGGGTGTCAAAACTCCCTGGGCAGTTTAATGGCAAATCCGTACATTTCTACTCTGCCTGTATGTGTGTGCTGACCCTTGTCGAACCATACTTGTAGAAGTTTCAGCTTTGTTTACATTGTGATTTATTGAGCTGAAGAAATTCTTTTCCCCAGGAAATATCGCTTGCTACCCTCAGGATATCTAGGCTGGCCACAGCAAACTGCAAAAGTGAAAGAAAATACTGTTATACAATTATTTAATATTTAAATGGCTCGCCTGCTCAATCCAGGAAAAGTGTAGTCTGTTATCCAATCAGTTACAAACTAAGCACATGAGCCTTTTTCAATTTAAATTTCATTTTGAGATAAAGTCTTCAAATATTCATATTCAAACACTGATGATTATTGGAAGAGAGTGAAACAAACTTATAGACCAAAGAGAAAACCTACTAATATGACACAAACTGTGAACAGACTGACTAATTGCTATAAACAATGACAGTCTGCCTCTTTCAGAGTCACTGGTCTATTCATACTGTTCACTGGGACTGTCTTCCTCCTGAAAAACATTGAAATACCCTGTGGTGTTTTCATGCTGTTCCAAAGACTTAATCAGTTCACAAAGGAAGTGAAGAGACAAGCCACAACAACAGGCAATGAATCATGGTACAGAGGACAGAGAGCTAGGGGCTGTTTAAAATGACCCTCTGTGAGCACCACAGCTTATTCATCAGAACAAAATGGGAGCAGCGAGGATAAAATCCATCTCATCATCCACCAGATGTATTGCCTCAAGTAGAACCCATTCAAACTCATGTTCATGCATGCGATTATTTTAAAAATGTACATCAGGAAGTGTAGTGCTTACCACTCCAACCGAGGAGTGTGTGCAGGCAACGAACCGCATGATGCATGTGTTACGCCCAGGATGCTTTCTCCTGTGTCCAGAGTGCATAAAGTCAGGCAGAGGTAGGTACGTGAAGCAGAATAAAACCGTGTGCTGATGCCTAGCCAATGAGAATAATCACACAGGTCTGTCTGCGCTGCCGCACGTGTGAGAAGTTGAATGAATACCATTATCCCCATAAACTAAATTCTTGATCGCTTTGACACAGGTACCTGCCGTTAATCATACAGAGGAATTAATGCAGAGCCATTCAGATAAGAGCATTAAACCACTGTAGAGCCTCTATCTTACACTGGCTCATTTGGTAAGTTTGCACTTCTGTAAGTTCGGTGGCCACAGGGGCAATTGAGAAATTAATCGACGAGAACTGCAGCAATCCAATCTATGTAGCCCACAAAAATAAAATTGTTGATTAGCGGTAATGGTAAATTAAAACTGCCTCAACATGAAGACAAGTATCTTGTCACTTGCTAGGTATATAGCGGTGTGTAGACAAGGGATACTCTTCTCCATCACGGGGTTTTTAATCAGTCAACAATTACCCTGAATAGCACACCCCGATAGGCATGTATGCTTCATCCATCCATCCCTCCCTGCTTTTTCCTTCCAATTTTCTACAGCCATTATACCCTTAGTCACAAATTAAATGGCAATGAATGGCGTTAAGAAGATCCTTTAGAGGAGAGCAAAAAGCAGGTAATAGAATCACCTTAATGGTTCTCCAGTGTCTAACAAAGAATGAGGTGTAAGAGGACAAATGTGTTGGATGAGGTTTGCTCTTGAGGACATTATCCTGTGCCATATTCTATTCGTCCACATTATTACAAATATGCTGCTGTTCATTTTTATAACACCAAAGAACCAGGTTTCATTTATAAACCCAAAGGGTATTTATAACAAATTGCTCACTGTGGTCTAGCCTACACAGTCTGGTAATAAAATGTAAATGCTGTTGTTTGGTGATTCAGTGTGAAAGAGACAATCCTGCGAGAGCACCGCCGCAAGGGTCGGCATGGCTCTATCCTAACTGATGGGTGAATAACTAAAATGCACACAAATGTGCAACTTCTGCAAACAACATTCACTCCATGCAATAACCAAACAGGTCTGAAAAAAAAAACAAAAAACAAAAAAATAAAATTATCTTTCTCTATCATACACAAACACACCAATCAGGCATTACATTATGACCACTGACAGGTGACGTGAATAACACATATTATCATTTCATCATGGCACCTGTTAGTGGGATATATTAGGGAGCAAGTGAACATTTTGTCCTCAAAGTTAATGTGTTAAAAGCATGAAAAATGGGCAATCATAAGCATTTGAGATTGGGAAGGTCTGAATTGTGATGACTAGACAGCTGGATTAGAGCATCTCCTAAAGTGCAGCTCTTGTGGGGTGTTTTCGGTCTGCAGTGGTCAGTATCTATCAAAAGTGGTCCAAGGAAGGAAGCGGTGAACCAGCCACAGGGTTATGGGCAGCCAAGGCACACTGATGCATGTGTGGTCCAATCCAACAGACGAGTTAGCTCAAAATACTCCATCCATCCATTCTCTTCCGCTGATCCTGTTTAGGGTCCTATTCCAGCTAACATAGGGAGAGAGACAGGGTACACCCTGTACAGGTTGCCAGCTTGTTGCAGGGCCAATACAGAGAGACAGACAACCATTCACACTCACATTCACACTCATGGGCAATTTAGAGTGACCAATTAACCTAACCCCAGTAACTGCATGTCTTTGGACTGTGGGAGGAAACCCACGCAGACATGGGGAGAACATGCAAACTCCACATAGAGAGGCCCAGGGCCAAGGTGGAATTGAACCCAGACCTTCTAGATGTCATTCTAGCTGTGAGGCAGTAGTGCTATCCACCAAACCCGCCTGCTGCAGCTCCAAATACTGAAAAAGTTAATACTGGTTCTGATAGAAAGATGTCAGACTACACAGTGCATTGTAGTTTGTTGCATATGGGGCTGCACAGACACAGAGCAGTCAGGGTGTCCCTGCTGACCCCAGTCACCTGCTGAAAGTGTCAATAATGGGCACATGAATAGCAGAACTGGACCACAGAACAATGGAAGAAGGTGTCCTGGTCTGATGAATTATACTTTTTTTTTTTTTGTTTTTGTTTTTTTCTCCATATGGATGTCTGAGTGCATGTGCGCCGCTTACCTGGGGAACAAAGCAAAAATGGTTCAGGAACGGTTTGAGGAGCATAACAATGAGGTTGTGGAGTTGATTTGGCCCCAATTTCCCTAAATCTCAATCCAGTTGAGCACCTGTGGGACGTGCTGGACAAACGAGTCCAATCTATGAAGGCCCCACCTCACAACTTACAGGACTTAAAGACATCTTGTAACCAGACTTGGTACTTGGTACCTTGCTAACATCATAGCACACCTTCAAGGGTCTTGTGGAGTCAATGCTTCACTGAGTCAGGGATGTTTTGGCTGCAAAACGGGGACCAACACAATAATGGGCAGGTGGTCCTAATGTTATGCCGTTTCTATACTGCTTCACTCCTTTATTTAATATGTATTTCCAACATAATTTACCCATGCAAAGGATATTAATCTCAAACAAAAACGAGTCCCTGTTGTTTCACTTCAAAGTCCATCCTAGAGCCATCCTAGGTCTGTGGATAACTGACACGTTCCAAGCCAAGCAAAATCCTTTTCCTGAATGAATGTTTTTTTATTATGGTTGTTTTTTTTGGAAGCACGCAAACTTGAAATGCAGACTACATCTTTGCAGACTATGGCTTAAATTGAAATTTCAGTACTATCTAATACTCCTTTGAAGTTTGAATCTCAAGCTCACAAGAGAGAAAATAGGAGAGGAAAACACATTGAAGAGATAAATTTTTATCTGTTTCTCGAAAAGCACACAGCATCAGCTTACAGGTAATGAATAGTGACAGCCTACACTATACCTACTCTCCCTTTTACTTAAAACCTTTTTCATTCCTTCTCTCTAGTGCTTTTGACTCCAACATAGCTGTAATTATATTTCCTGGGCCAATCTCTGTCCTTCATTATATCCAATGTCAGCTACTCAACAGTTTGTTTGCCTTCCACCCTGTGCTCCTGTCTGCCCTTTGTTGTCTCCAAAGGAACTAAGGCACCATCGATCCAGGGTTTCTGAAGGGAGGTTCTGGTTGCCTCATCTGTACAGTCTGCCATATGACCAGTGAGCTGGCTCTGTCCCAGGTGCAGACAGCCGTTATGAAGGCTGACTAGTCAAAGCAGTGCCCACACATTTGGCAGGCTGGCACAACTGCCCCCTGTTGCCTTTTTAAACAACCCCAAACTCTAACAGCAGAATGTTGACGCCTCCTTGATAAGTGAAGAGCTCAGGTGCCCTAATGAGCTGTCCTGGAATCTGGAGAGATTTCTAAAATTAAATGCTCTTTACACAAGATTTGGAGCAATGATACTGACTGCAATTTCTTCCATCAGATATGAAGGGATGTCATGGACACATATGGATGGAGAAGAGAAAAAAAGAGTGTCTATGAGACAGACAAACACGGACAGAGTTGGAGAACAGACTGGCTATTAGGCAGAGCCTTCTGTCACTTCAAAACTCCCCCTCCCTTGCATCCAAGCCCTGTCATCCAAGCTCTCACTGTGAAGGACACCCAGACAGACAGCCCAGAAAACCTGGGCTCCAGACTGTCACAACGCTCATCTTGCCTGATAAAAGTCTCATATGCCTCATCCGTCCCTCCCTGCTTTTTTTTCTCTGCTGAATGTTAAAAACGCTGTGGAACTAAAGGACTTCCCTCAGGGTGCAGCTTGCAACAAACAAAAAGATTAACAGTTATAATCTCTACCACAAAAGCAACTTTAAAGTTAATGCAAATCTGGTGGTACAATGCAAAAGATTAACATCACGCTTTAAAGATGGCGCTCCACAAACCGATACTAGCCTGGACACAGATTTGTTTTTCTCCTGCGCAAGCAGCATGGTTAGATGCAGAATTGCAACACAATGAAATATGGAGTCACGGGGCTTAAAGGCTCCCCAGTGTCCCCTGACTTATTAAACTTTATGTGTACTAATGCATCCTATAAAACAGAAGTCATAAAATTCCGCCTTTTGAAGGTGACATGACGTTATTGCATATTTCATCATCAGAAAATTGAAAGCAATTTCAATTTTTTTTTTAATATTTTTACTTTAAATTAGATGCACTCTTGGAAAGTGGTTCTTTATCTGTAATCACATGTGAATACAAGTTTTAATTTCTGCTTAAAATGTACAACTCTCTATATAATACACAACATTCACAAATATCAAAAGCAAGATTGTTGATTACCTATAAAAACTGTTTGAAGGAGAAATATGGATGTGCAAATGGGGCTGACTTCAGAAAAAGCTATTAATTTTTCGTTCACATCCCTCCCCTCAGAGAATAATGCTGGATTAAGGTGATTTTGTAAAGTGCATGCTAAATCTCCCATTAGAATCCTGCGGTAGTTAAATCCTAAGCATCTCCTCATTCCTCTCTACCCAATACTATAAATCTACATGGTGACAGGGCTTGTCGTGAGGCTGCTGAATTAAACATGCCAACCTTCGCACACTCCTACTTCCTCTCACTGCCAGAATAACTGATCAGAGGGGTAAAGTGAGGACTGGAAGAGGCACAGCGCCTTGTGTGTGATGTGATATTGTTTCCTCTGTCCAACTATGGAAGGGAGATGTTTTCCAGAAGTGTGTGAGTATGTGTTACTGCCGTTTCTGTGTTGACAGTTCATACACAGAGCAAGAGGTTTGATAAGGCACTGATTCATAACCCCTCGGCTGAGTCTGCCACTACTGCCCTCTTACATCTTCACCGAGCTGAAATCAGACCTGTAATTTCACCCGAAGGCTAACACGATGCGATATGCATGTGTACATGTGTTTGTGATAAAAGGGGACATAGGTCAGACAGACCGAGGAAGGCATCTGTGTGTGAAACCATCTTTCACTCGGTGCATAGATGGTTTCCTTATTCTTTTAGCCTCTTCTGTAATTATCCGATCCATGTGTGTGTGTGTGTGTGTGTGCTTGAATGTTGTTTATGTGTGACTTTTAGAATGACTAATGAATGTTTATACAGCATGTGACATCTTTTGAGATTTTACTGTGTATGCATGAGCACTGCATGCACAAAAGGGTGCAAGACAAAGTCTTTTTAGATCCAATATGACAATCTGCCTTGCGGAGAGAACCCTGAGTGTGTGTGTGTGTGTGCGTGTGCGTGTGTGTGTGAGTGCATGTGTGTGAGAGAGAGACAGAATATGCAGAGTACAGATTCCAGAGAACCTATTTTTCCTGTTTGTAAATAGACTAAATTTTCCTGACACGAACAAGACAGGAGAATTGCTTAATCCATTTCCTGTACAGTATGTCAATTCTGCGTTCCCAAGACCAAATAAATGTATTTTCATAAGCAAACAAAACTCACAAACAGTGCTATAAAGAATATGCAACATGCCTCATACACTAATTATCTTCTGGCTGATTCTCAATGTGCCGATTTCAGCTCACAACACTGACATTTCCAAAACCCTTAGAGTCCAGAGGGGTGCACAACAAAGTGAGATTAATGGCTTAGCGAGCTATGTCAAACTTAAAGTCAGAGTTTCCTGTGTCACCTGTTTGGGAGCAGGTTATGTTCAGAGCTTCAGTTTAAATTTGACTGGAAATTTTTTTAAATCCCCATCAGCATCCACAGCATGCATGCTAATGTTGCAACTATTCTTCCTGGGGTCAATTTACATAAAAACAATTAAATTTTATTAAGAACATTGAAATTTACATATATGTACTCATACATATATCATGATATACTCATTCAAAAACTTATACATACACAATATCTTAACCACTTCTATAAAACAATAGTCATCGTTGTACTAATTTCATAGCTTTTCCCACTACCAATTGTGTAACCCTCTCTATCACTGTACGTTGACCCACATTAGTCTTACATTTAGGCAAAATAAAGCATAATCTGGCCACTTGCCGTGTTGAATACTTATGAATATCTTTGCTAAATTTTAATTTTTGATACAACATCATTGGAATTCTTGCTTAATGATATTATTTCGAAAAGTAAACAGTGTGTACCATTTTATAATCATCATCATCTGCTGATGTCTCTGATTGGAGTAGGCGGCACTCACAGGACTCATTTCGTGCAGAAGAAGGAGTCACATGGCCTGCAAAATGCCCATTTTTATGTGAATGTGCACAGAGCCCGACACAGAATACCCGGCTTAACAGAAAAAGCTGATAACCACCGTTGTGATGTCCATTATCTTCAACTGGGGTTTTAGGTTTTGTTAAGCCAGCTAATGCAAAGAAAGCCTGGCTGTATTGAATTTCGGTTGTAGTATACCCCTCAATTGTTGCAGGGTAATAAAAAAAAGGGAACACTAGTGTGAGTAGATAATTTATGATGATATTATTATATAATTGTATAAAAAGATCAGAATTCGTATCTTTTGTGGGAACTACTTTTCAGGCTTAGACAATGTGTAGCTGTTTGGTCTGCCCATCAATAGGCATCAAACTCATCACCATAAAGGATTTGGGTGATTCCATTCATTTATATGCCGCGCCGCAGTGAAGTGTTTCCATTCTCTCTTCCTATATGGAAAATCCTTTGGTCATCCTCTAAAGGTCATCATGAAGTTTGTGCTGATTTTTGAGTGAAATGTCGATTAAATGGATTGCAATAAAATTGCTACATTCAGGATTACATTCAGATTGCATTTTTACAGTTTTTACTTAAAAAAAAAAAAAAAGCCAACAAAAAACCCCCAACAAAACAAAACTGGAAAATAATATATTTGCTACATCATGACATATAGTTGTAATGGTGTTAATTTGCAAATGTAAGCAGGAACAAGAGAAACATAGTTACTATAAAGACATCACACTGCTATTGTCACTGTGAGCAGTTTAACACTGACATCGAGGCACTTAATGTTCAGGTTGTCCGTAAGTAAAACCTCACGGCTGATTTGGACGTCTGCAGTGAATCTGTGCAGAGCCTATGATGTAACCCATGCAAATAGTTACGCTGTCAGCATTCATGCTTTCGCATGGTGCATTCTGTGTTAATTTCCTTGTGTTCGTGTTATTGCTCAACAACAACAACATCCGAAACGGAAGGTCATTTCATTACCACTGCAACAGAGATACATCTCGCCAGATATGGTTCGACATGTGACGGATGTGTGAGGAGAATATGCAGATGTGCATCGTTGATGCAGCAATTTAGCTCCTGCCAACTCTCTGTCATTGCACTTCCTCAATCACCTTCCTCGCTTCTTTGTAGTTCTCGCTTTCTTCTTTTCAAGTATTCACATGCCTGCAAAAATACACACCAACATTCACACTCCGCAGAATACACATAGCCACTCCACAAGTATCCATTTTCATGGAGGACAATAAGCTATAATTAACATATTTGGATTTCTTTTTTTTTTTTTATATTTCTGATACTAATTTCTCACGGCCTTTCCCTGGGTTTGTGTACCATCTGTGACAGGAGACAGGAGAGCTACAGATGTTTCCATGAGTAATTTAATGAGAAGGTGCAGAGGGGGAAAAACAGGCTATGAAAAGGAATTGTAGCACACAGAAACACTGTTCTGTGCATAAATAATAAAGTAGATAATAACACATCAAAACATTTTATGATGTGACATAAAGATGACATGTTCTGCCTCAATTTACAGCCACAGCAACCTGAAGGAGGGCGAGACCTGAAGAAATGAGTGGGGCTCCTCAGTCTAAGTGACTCAATATGATCTGCAGTACAGAGCTAGATAGTGCAAGGTTATCAGGAAGGTTAGTTGGTGAAGCAGATACGACAAAATATGGGCCACTGGGAGAGATAAAATGTTCATGCTGTGAAGCTTGGTGAAGTTTACCGAGCTAGCCTACTGTTGCTGCCTGCAACAATGTCTTCTGAAATATGATTTGTAATGCTTTCTCTCATTTTTCCCACGTTTTCCTTCTGTATTTCAAACCTGCTCAGGAGTCTTACTGTAGTTCCACAGTTTTCAGCACCTTCTATTGTTTCCTTTTCCTCTTCAGTAGTCACCCTACATCTCCCCTGATAGAGTGAAAATACATCTCTACAGGCTACACCTTCTGATCATCTCTGCCTGGTTACACACTACCACCAATAAATTTCATTTCCACAATTCACCAATACAAACATTCCTTTACAATTTGCTTATAATACAGTTTTGTTCAATGCATGTCTTTTTCCTTCGAAATATTAGACTTGCAAATTTCATAAAGATGCTCTGGAGAACTTCGCAAAGGTTCCCAAACTATTTCTATTAAATCTAGTCTTTTATACTTCAAGTCAAAGTTTAGCAGATTTGAATATTGAACGAGTTCTGTGGTGCTCCTTAAATTGTTAAATCTCTCCTAAAGTTATCCAGTGTGTGCAAATCAAAACTTGCTCCTTTTCTCAATTGAGAAAATTGGTATGCTGATGAGGAAATCTTAAGAAAAGCAGATGCACACGGTGCAGTCAGAAAATATCAGGTTTCAAACACACCTTGGCAAACAGAACAAAAACAGAAGAGTGGAAGACAGACATATTCTGCATACATTTAAGAATCTGGACACTTCAGGCTCACTATCAACACAAAAGCAGCAATAACATGATGTTAGTGCTGGACAAATCACAAGTACTTAATGTGGACTCTTTGCTCTCTTCAATTATAGACAAAACACACACACACACTACTAAAAGTACCTAAAAGTACTCCTAAACACACTGTGCTTCAGGTCCTTATAGGGCAATGTTATAGGAAGTGAACAACTATGATCATCCAGTAGACGTGCCCTGGAGTTCTGGAGAAATTCCTGAGGTAAGATCCGACTTATCAGGTGACTTATCAGGCCCACTGGAGTCAAGTCGAATATCAAAAGAAGGATTTTCTGTTGGAAACTGCTTTCATCGCTGTCATGTCTGTTTCGCAAAAGTACATTCCTACCTGTCTGGACTATTTCATTTTGTGACAGGTGGTGTACAGTCACGATTCTTGTGACTAACAGATGATTCAATTAGACAAGTTTCTATTTCCCTACTTGATCTTGAAGCATCACATTACAGTGGAAGCTCTGGACACAATTTAGAGGCTCCCCACAGGCAAAAGTAAACCAGCAGAGGTGGTTTTTATATTAAAAAATAAATAAATCAGGAAAAGCAAATAACTGTCATTAGCTGCCATAAAAAACAAAGCTGCAACAGATGTACGCACATGCACACTTCCTTATTTCTTATTCTTTAAAACCCCTGCACACACCTCTCTCCCTTTGCTTTCCAAAAACTGTTTGATGTGAGTCATGCTATGCTGACAGTATTCATGAACCACACGTGCCCACACACTCAAACACAAATGAATGACATCTTAAAAATTGGAGGAAAATTGTGCCTGTGGCATGAATTATGCATGCTTATAGTCTTTTATCATCTAAATGCATGTCTCTCTATTTGTCAGTAAGGTTTGTGTGTGCTTTGCATTCATTAGGGGCCTCAGATCCACCCCTGTGGAATGGGGATGGCCTAAAGAAAGATTGAAAGAGGACAAGGTGGCAGGGAGAAAGCAAGACAGATGCACAGAGAGAGCAAGAGTGAGAAGGGGGCTGAAAAGAAGAGGCTTAGTAAAGTCACAACAAGCAGCTGGGCCTTACCCCCTACACACATGCAGAAAAACAGATACAGATGCATCTAGCTGAAACATTTTTAATTATTAAGTGAGGGCATGTTGACACACACACACACACACACACACACACACACACACACACACACACACACACACACACACACACACACACAC
>JAVDPK010001034.1:463441-484995 GCA_034780415.1 Cichlasoma orientale | reverse complement strand
CCCCCCCCCCCCCCCCCCCCCCCCCCCCCCCCCCCCCCCCCCCCCCCCCCCCCCCGCGGAGATACAGTGGAGAAATGAGTGATTAAAGCAATAACTGTTAGAACGTCACACTGGAATTAGAGGTGCTGCGCTCCTCTGCTAGCTCTACCTTTTTTTGTGTAATTGCACTGTGAGCGTCATAAACTCAACAAGCCTTGATCACTCTAAGAAAATGAAAGTTTTTTTTCTTCTTATGGAATCACTGATCATGAAGAGTTTTTTGTCTGAGCTATGAGAAACAAACCAGACTATCAGCAGCAGTGACTGAGCGTTATGATATAGTTACTGACAACTAAAGCTTCCATTTTCCTTGCTTCACAGTAATGTGTGTATTCTTTTCATCTTTATTCATTATCTATTCATTATGCTGCATCATTAACAAATATTAATAAAGTACAAAGTTAGAAATGATATGGTCACAGGTCACACGGAATTTGTGATAATTTATGATTAAAAGACATTTATTGGTTCATTTATATCCAGTGAAATATTACAAAGTTAGAATATCTACGTTTCACACATGAAAACTCTACTTAAAATACTTGTAATAAAAAAAAAAAAGATTATTTGTTCAGGTAAACTATATATTTTTGTCTTGGCTTGAAAAGCTTTCAAACCTACTATAGAGATGCTTTAATAATTGTTGAGCTGAGTGAGCTAATGTGTTGAACAAAGGTGCACGGTGCAAAAGAGCAGAAGTTGCATTAGGATGTTACTGCTTTTGTTTGTCATAATCAAGTCTTAGGATGCCAGATCTGCTGAGTAGGCAGTTAGAAGCAGCTAAGTGCTGTACTGTAATATATGGTCAGGCTACATAAAAGAGGTACAGCTCACCGTGGGAAGCAAAGAAAACAGAAAGCTGCCTTTTCTGACAAGACCTAACTTAAAGATGGCACTGCTCTCAAAAATACTTAGAGTTACAACTTTCACACACGAAAGTGTGAAGCTGAATTTTACAGAAATGCTTGCGTATGGTTTTTCTATTAGAGAAGTGCAGCAAAAAGACTTCTGACATTCTAAATACAAACATTAGGTGTAGGCAGTTAGCATCCTGAACCGATTTTATATATTTTTTGTGGTGAGAATATATATGTATCGTAAAACATTATATATAGAGGTGTGTTTATTAGATCTCTGACACAACTGAGACAAAACAAAAGCCAAAGAGGGCAAACATCCATCACAAAAGAAATCTATCACAAGTATGTGTGGGTGACAGTTATATTAAGAGCAACTTCCGCCCCCTGGTTAGGGGCTTGATTATGTGACAGAGCCGAATGGAATCATCTTACGAACAGTGCCCCACTGATTTCTTTTTGGCGAGCAGAGCTCTAAAACACTCACTCCAAAACACATTCAGTCCAACAAGCCAAAAGGCAGTTAAATTTGTTTACACGTTTACTAAAAATACGTCTCCAAACGTTCTAACAGAAAAGCAAATGCAAGTCTAGTGAGTGGAATTCCTTGGTGTAAATCTTTTTCTGTCTTATTTTATCTCATTTCTCTCTCAATACCTCAGGAATCAAACATTTTCTATACTAGTAAACCCATTTTTCCCCATCCTTCCTTGAGTGTGTCAGTGTGTTCAGACAGCCTGTGACACACTCCGACGATCACTGGCAAATAAGTATATTTGCAAGAAAGTTTCCAAAATCTTTCTAATTACATGCACTTTTTCACTGATTAATAATACAACGGGTCTGATCTTTACACAAGTCAGAACTGAACACAAACAAATTGACTAAGATAATAACACACCACTATACTTTTCATGTCTTTATTGGACTCAATCCAGTGCAGGCTGGAAAAAGTTAACTTGAGTGGTAATGGCTTCTCCAATAGCTACTTGGAGAGTGGGAGAGTGGGTTGTAGAGGTGCACTTCCTATAAATGAAGACAGAAAGCCTACTCTTCTCAAAAATGACTAGCTGGTGTGAACCTCAATCACAGTATACAGGAGAAGCATTACAGAACAACACTACACAAAAAAAAACCCTCTACAAAAGTATTTTTAAGACTTGGATTCTTATCAGTCCATAGAAAAACAAAATCAGCAACAAATGATAGAAATAAAGGATGGTTGCAGCTCTCCTGAAAGAAGTGGGGTAGCAAGGATAATGACAAAAAACAACTACAGTATTCCCCACAAAATCAAAAACACTCATTTGTGCAAATAAATTCTACTTCAACCTTTGGGTGTTGCAAGAGTGGCAGAAGTGCAGACACCCAAAGTTAATGCATTTTCCCTTTTCCATGCTCAACCATGAAAATCTGCAACATGAAAGACAAATGACTACTGGCAGAGGTAATCAATGCAGAGATCCTGCTAATTGCCCAGGTTTCACAAACGTTTTCTTCCAGCTAGTACATATATAAGCTATGAAAGGGAGGAAAAAAATGCTTAATAGCTTTCATTTAATAAATACTCATGAAATTAAATTTGCATAACAGATACACTGAATGCCAAAGGATGTAAGCATGAAACATATTTTCACCTTTAGGCACTGGACTATGAGCACATGCAGTATATAAACCGACAAAAATGATTCATGAATAGAGTCTAAGACATAGATTAGATAAATTATGATAACTATTGTTCTTGTTTGCCAATTAGCAACATTCACGCAACACAAAGAGCCAAATGCATACAAGAAAAACATATTTGCAGACATATGTAAAAACCTAAAAGTCAGAAACAAGGGTTGCACGGGGGGGTGCTCAGATTAAAGCCAAGGAATAAAATTTGCAATGCATCACATTAGAGCCAGCAGAGAAATGGATGGGAGGAGGGGAGCAAAGCAAGATTTATATTCAGAGGAGGACAAATCTTGGCAGGCATGGAGTACCTATGTTAAGCGGCTTGGGGAGAGGCAGGGGTTTGTATTGATGAGCAAGACCAGGAAAGATGTGTGTGGGTGCGGGATTGTGGTCCTACGGGAATGCTCTGTCTACGGCAGCGATATGGGGCTCAGACAGCGGATTAGTGTTTCTGCTCCATAATCAATTTGCTGTCTGGATCCCATTGCACATAACCCTAAACATCCCTTCCGTGCTTGATCCTCTAAAATCTATTTTCTCCTTCTCTTTATTTCCTCCCTATACCTATTCCACTTAATTTCTCTTTTTCCTGTTTACCTTTTTGTTTGCTTCACCTTCAAGCCCTAAGGTGAGTAATCTCTAGTGTTCAACCATTAAAAACAAAAAACAAAACAAAACCTCTCACATGAACTTGTTCAAAATACACTTTGCTGGTTTCTTCCTTTCCACTAACCTCCCAATAAACTTCATGCCTTTTAGCATTTCTCTCCAAAGCCTGTGCCATTTTATATTAGCCACGGCAAATTCTGCACAAACTGCATTTTAGTGTAATATGTTGGAGTAATTATATCAGGGTGTGTGTGTGTGTGCAGAGATGTAGAGGTTAACCTTGACCAAAGGCAAACTATTAGCTTCATTTCACCCTCGAGTCCAAGCTTGCCGCCATGTGGTCTAGAACTTCAGGGTCATAATTGTGGCTGACTAATCAATATCATGTTGGCACCATGCGCCAGCCCTGGCTTACGTGTTCTTTCCTTATTGAAAAGAACATTACACTCCAGGGAGAAAATACAGTACATTTCCCACAATCAGGCAGCACAAATGTCAACAGTACAAAGTTTAATTAAAAATTTAATATCTATTTGCAGGAAACAAGCATATTGTCCATCAAACGTGTATTAGACAGCACACAAGACTATTTTTATATTCAGCCTTCACTTTAAATACAGAAAACACTTTTTTTTTTCTTTAAAGGCAAATCAACTGGCATTTGCTGAAGGTGTCTAAACCTGTGTTTTGTGTGTATTTGTGCATCTGTCTGTGTCTATAGAGGGGAGGAGTACTTTTGAGATGAAAGCCCACAGAGACAGCGAAGGAGGAAGGCAGAGACAACAGATGGTGTTAGGAGTGCTCCTGTTCTGGTTGAAGGAGGTATAGAGATTTTCATGTCAACAGATCAATAAGTGTGAGAGTATCCATTTCAGATTGCCTGACACAGACAGACAGAATGGTGAAAGATGAAGTCTAGGCAAACCATGACGCAAATAAACACATAGCAACTGAGAAATAAATCTCCCTTATCCGCTTTGAGATAGCACAGATGTAAATACAATGCGGTATTAGATAGTGAGACTTGATCCTGCTGATGATACAACCATCCTACCAGAACTGCATGCGATCTTATTCCACAGCATGCACTTAAACACACCCACCCATCCGTACACATCCGCATTATTAACGTATAAGCTGTACAATTTATAAATGTTAATGTTTCTCAAGAAGACATTCATATCAACAATAAAGTTATCCTAACATGTATTATCGGTAATGCCCAAGATATTCCCTGAATGTATCACTGATAATATTGTAGTCAAGTCATTATAAGGAATGACCGTACAGATGCAGACATTATTTAAGAATGTTAACCGTGTATTTTTTTAAGAAAGTTTGTGGCTTTTTGAAATGGCTCACATGAGGCTATGTGTGCACCACAGTCACCCACCCACCTTGCCAGTAGCTGTTCTGAGCACTTTTATTGGAGCAGGCAGACTGTCATCTCCTCTGATTCCAGGGGGACACTCAGAAGAGGGCTACTAATTGCCTTGCTGGGGCACTGATGTGCCGAGCACGTGACTAAATAGGTTGGGAGGCATGGAAGGGCTTGATGTGTGTGAGTTTGGGCAATGTTTGAGGGAGGAAATTACAGGTTGTAAATTATCTGACTGTATGCAAGATGAATACTAGTTAGATTCATAGTGGATGATGCTGAAAGGCTGAAGGAGGCGGTACTGAAGGATCTTTATTCACAGTTAAATTTCTGGGGAAAAAAAGTGAACATGAATCATAAAGGCAGTCTTACCTTGGCCTGGCGTGTTCAGCAATGTTGTGCTGAAAATAATGACAAATAGAGGGAAAAGGGGAGAAAGAAAGGAGTGAGAGAGGAAGAAAGGAGTGAGAGAGGAAGAATAAGAGAAAGAAAAAATATTTTAAAAAAAACATTTCTTTTTTTTTTTTTTGCAAAAATTGTGAATAACAAAGAAAAGTAAATAACTTCATTTAAATCAGTGCAGTCCACAGCTGGTGTGGCTTGACATCCGACCTGTTAATTTTTAGTTTCATTTTCCAGTTGTGCTCATGTATATTCATAAGCTTTTAAAGGAACAATCTGGAACAAAGCTGCAAACGTTACTCATCTACAGGCTGTTCTATTTAATTTTGATTGGAGCTCAAAAGATTTTTCAATGTCACGCTGCCAGTGTGGAACAATCATACCATCATTGCAAGCAAAATGCTTTTTTATGTAAATAACAACGAAGTGAATCAAATCTCCTCAAATCCTAGAAGATGCAAATTTGTTATTTCCCAAAGCTTATCTGTAACATTTAAATTATAGCTTGAATATAGACGTGAAATCTTTAGACTCAAAATTTAGCATGCTGTGCATAAAGTTTTAGTGCATGCAACACATGTAAAACTGATGCCATGTATTAGAGCTAAACTGAATAAGAATGTATTTAGCCATTCCTAAAGGTTTTGCTTTCTCTCTGATAAGTTTATTTTGTTTTTTTCTGCCAAATGATGGCATCCTTCACTTGCATCAACATCTCTCTGGACACCATATGGTGGTGTACAGGGGCAAAATTGCAACAATTGTGTCACTGTTCAAATGCTTATGGATCATTCCTCATCTTAATTTTTTGTTTTGCAAAAATGGATTTCTCATAAGGTAAATCAGATTTTATTAATAAGGTTAATGTGTGTTAATTGTTGAAGGCAAAATATGCCATATTGGTTCGTGCCTGATTTTACCTCAGCTGCATATTGTTTGGGTCAATTTATTTTTGTTTTTTATACAGGTCAGTTGTGCATTGATAACACATAATGCATTTCTTTGTTTTGACTGCGTTACTTAATGAGCATAAACAAGGTTGTTGTTAGAGTTCTGCTGTGTTCATGGTTTTTATTTTGTCCAATTAAGAGTTTTAATGGAACTGCCCACAAAATTAAAAGAAATGTGCTTTTAGAAAGAAGATGTCAGCTACAGGGCTTTGTCCTGACCATGGTTACCCTTTCAATAGAGGAAAAAATATGGCTTTAGGTCTGAATAAGCCCAGACTCAACATTTCCTACATTATTCACATAGCCTAGGGCAACTTACTTACTATGTGCACACATAGAAACGGGTCTCTCAAAGCTAGAAAGAAACCCCAGTCAAACTGCCATCAAACAATGCAACCAGAAGCTGCTCCTGTAATTTTAAACAAAAATATCTTAAAAGAATGACGTGTTCTTTAACTGCTCAAACAACAGCTTAGTCTTATTTGAAGCTTTAAGCATCAACTGAAAAGTGTAATGCAATGATCTGAAACAAAAAAATATTTCATTTTACGCTCCATTTGTACAGTCATAAATAATAAATATAGAAAAAATGAAAAAAATATTGTTAAAATATTAGTTCTTATTGTTTTCAAATGGTTGAAACCAAAACTGTCCCAAAGATGCATAACATATTAAAACGGAACAAAGCAGACCTGGATCACAAATAAGTCAGGGTTATTGCCTGAATAATGAGGCTTCTTAGCATTCCTTTCATGCTGGATCTTCTTTATAGCTTAGCGAGTCTCTCCGTCTGCTTTTCTAGATATAATCAGATAACCTTAAAGAACCCCTACAGTAATACGCAAGTTGGCTGACATGTACATAGGCACATGTACACCAGTAGCAGCGTGTAGGTACAAAAGTGGATTTTTCCACGTCTACCGACAGTATGAACACTGTTTAGTCTACAATCCTGTACCTGTTCTGCATTCCTGTCCTTTTAGTGTGCATGTTCAGTCACTGTGTTTGCTATGTTTTCTGTATGGATCTTTTAGATGACAAATATCTTCCTGTATTTTTAGCTGTCAGGCTCTGCTTCCTGCCCAGGGGCATGTCTGCTTTTTACTTACTGTACTGTCATCAGTAATTGTTCAAGTAAATGCATTAAATGATTATACAAATGAGTACCTACAGCCACTTTTTATTAAAAATACAGAAACTGAGCAAGGTGCTAATGGACAAACTGTGACTGATAATGCATTCCCTGTCTGACTCCTTATGATTGGTTAATTTTCAGATTGCCATTTTCATCCATGATGTTAAAAGGATGGGTTTGCATGCAAGATACATTTTTTACATAATAGCTTTTACACAGACACAGACACGCTGTTACATAGCTACAGTATTTGGGCTTGATATGCATACAAAGCTGCAACTGTCTGAAGAAGTAAATCCTTCTTTTCTTGTAAAAAGTTGGAATCAAAGCACAAATTCCAGAAGGGCTGCAGGGTTAACTGTAGCTCTCAGGCTAACAGGATTAGATTGAGCTTTACAGGAAGTGAAATAAACAATAATCCAGAAAAGCAAACAGGGACAGCACATATATAGCATGTGAAAAGTTATCAGAACCCTTTCTAGTTTTCCAAATCTTGTTATGTTTCACACTCATGTTAAAATGGATTTAACCCATTTTCTTCTTTATAAGACTGCACACAATTCTCCACAATGGCAAACCAAAAGGACGTGTAATGTGTAATGTATAATGTTAATTCATTATGGGAAAGCCTTACAGAAAAACAATCAGTAGCACAGCAATTCACTGATAAGATCCTTATAGTGGGGTGGTCGGATGAAAGCCATTTCTAGGACCGCTATAAAGCATCTGAATTGAACTATTTGGCCACAATTCCCAACCACATGAAACCAGGCACTGAGCATCACTTCATTAATATAGTCCCCACAGAATAACAATGGGCTAAATGGATCCAAAGCACAACATCTCACCAATTACCCAAAACGCCAAGAAACCACAGCGGTGGCTTTGGGCTATGAAATTCACAGTGTGTCCCAGCCAGATTTGGACCAGAACCTAACAGACCATCTTTAAAGAGACCTTAAATGGTTGTGTGCCAAGGCACCCCATCCAGACTAGATAAAACTTTAAAATGACTGATCCCAAATTTTCCTGAAAAACAAATCAATCCAAATAATAATTGTTGGATTCATCAAAAATTAATAGTTTCGGACATGACAACATGAACAGTGGTTAGTCCACACACTTCAGCAGAACTACAGTACAGGAGCAATAGTTTCATATATTGGGGTAGTACCAACATGTTGGCCATAAATAAACTAAAAGTTATAGTGTGAGATGGTACTGTGCATTCACTCTCGAGTGCACAGTAAGATATGTATTAAGCGAGCTGCTGCATAACCTCTCTTTCTGCACACAGACAATTCTCTAGTGGCCAAATAACACTTCTTTTTAGTTACGCCATTAATAACTAACACATGACAACAAACAGCTTAACCACCAACATTCATTTAGGGCCATAATGAACCTGGCCCATTAGGATTAATTTCTCAGCAAGAAAAGCAATCTACACATCAGCTATCGCCATTACTACATCCTACTTAGTTGTGCACAGCACCTCCAGGGAACACTCAAGCCTCCTCTCTTAACTGCAGTGACTGAAATATAAAGAATGACAAATAGACCAACGCGATATTTTAATTTGGGGCCATGAGAAGTAAAAGCCTTCTCTTCAATTTTCAAATGAGACACGCACTGAAGTGTCAGAGTCTGATGCACGTGCGAGGAGCTGACTTGCACTTCACATATACAATTTCACATACATGCAATAACTGCTAGAATATACAGTATAGCTGCACACTTGCACAGGTGTTTACAGTTCTTCAGCACAAGATGTAAACTTTCACCAAGGGGCCAATATGTAAAAAGACTAAGTCAGCTTCTGTGTTCATACTATAGCAAAAGGACAAACGTCTTATATTTCAGACAAAAGCTAAGGATTTATCTGCATCTACCTGTATGTGTATCAAACTAACAGAGGAGAGAACATGTAAAGCATAATATAACTGAATAAATCCCGTAGAGCCAGTCTCTTAGTTCACTTGGAACAAAGCTGTGTATGATGACACCTGTTCTCCGTATAACTGTTGCTGTTTGCAGCAGGTTTCTCAAGCATTCGGAAGATAATCATTACAAGAGGATGACCTGGGATCAGACTTCCACGGCTGACAACATTCATATTGCTTCAAGTGTCTTTATGCAAAGACCTTATTAGTAAGATCATTGTGGGGCCAAAGCACAAGCAAATAAAGATGTGTTTATGCACCACTGATAACTGTCCTGTGTTACAGTTCTTATTTTCAATTCAAGCTACCTTAAAACTGCTTATAACTGTATTTTTTCTCAATAAGAACAATAGCACAGATTTTGCAAGCACATTTCCATGTTCAAAGTTTACATGAGCTAATCATTCTTTCAAAATGCTCTCAACAGACCTTGTACTGTTATATTGTCATGTAGGGTGTCAGGTTCACTCAAATGCTTGTAAGGCACTGAGTTTTCATTACATTTCTTAAGCATTTGGTTAATTTTCTAAGACTGTATGTAAACAAACTTTTTAGGCCCAGTTAGTAACCACGCTTCAGCCCATGAAAAGGCAAATGGAAAGGCCCCAGTGTAATGGGTGTGTTATAGTTTCCGTGTCCGCGAGCCTGCTACGGTACGCTTCGATCCACATGATGTACATTTCGACAGTGAGCTCTGGGAAGCTGTTAGTGTGTCTGCCTTTTTTCTTTTTTTTTGGATACTGTGTGGACTTGTCTGGTGACTTTACATTACAGTGCACCAACAACGCATGAGCCCCACAGGCAGATTTCATTATAGTAAAACAGGAATGACTGTTTGTCCACAGTGTTTGCAGCTGTCTGTGTCCTTGCCTACAAAAAAAAAAAAAAAAGAGTATAATTCCCACTTAAATTGTCAAACAATTCATGAAGATAAAGTGAAACTTTGACAGGCTACCTTGCACAAGCACTTTAAAAGGAATAGAAAAAATCTGAATCACTTCTTTCACAAAAGAATCACCTTTAGGTGATATGTGGACCAAAATAGAGGAAGGCTAACATAACTAACTCTGATTTGTGAACTTTAAGGGATCAACTTATGTAAAACCAAACGTGTAAATATTAGGGGCAAAATTTAGAAGCTTAAAACACTGCTAAATGCTGTGCTACACCTTTTCTATCTATATTTCACTTTGCATTGAGTAAGATTATCAGTGCCAGATGTATATAAAGAGTTTAAGAAGTAAAATATAAATTAAAAAAAAAAAAAAAAAGTGTGAATATTACTTACTGGCAGTCTGTGAGCTGGTCCAGGCCCTGCTACCAGGGCCTCTACTGCCACCACAGGAGCTACTGCCTGCGCCTCAGCCTGCTCCAGCAGGCATAGCTGGTGTGTTATGCTGGCCATTTCTTCCTGCAGCTTTTCAGTTTCGAGTGTGATCTCTGCGATTTTCTCAGCAGCAGATGCTGTGAGGAATGCTTCTTTAAGGTCTACCAGGTGAAGGGTCCTCTTCTCTTCCAGTAGCACCAATTTGCGCAGCTCCTCAAACTGACTGTTCACGTACTCCTCGAGTTGCTCTGTAGACATCTAAGACATATGGACAAAATGTAGCAAGAATTCAAAGAGAGAGCGAGGGAAACAGAAAGAAAGAACCGCGCAAAATTAATTCACCACAAATTAACCAAAAATAAACCACGATGAACTACTGATCACCAGAAGGGGAAAAAGCAATTAAAAGAGATGCATCATGTAAGGATCAGATAGGGACTTTATACATTTACATGTGAATATTATTCCAGTAAGCCTACAGGTCTCTGTCATGCATTAACTAATTAATAGCATGTATTTGATTTCCCCAAAAGCAAACTCCATGCATCCCATCTGCAGATAGAGATCTCAGAGGCTTCTTCTACCACAGCAAGCCATCTGTTTGGCTTTCAAGCCAGCTGAACTGCTCACTGAGATACCTTTTTAATTCCTCTGCCCATTCCCCCAATGAGGCTCTCTTTAGCTATGACTCATTACGTTAAAACACCTCAATAAACAAGCTCCTTCCTCGCAGTCCTTCTCACTGCGCAAAACTCCACCTCCAATGCAGATGCTGTCATGAGGTAAAATAACCCAAAATCCCTTGTCATGATCTCTGCTCCTGAATATAATTGCTTCAATCTATGAACATCAGCTGCTCTGTCTCCCGTTTTCCCTTGAGCAGAACTTCACTCTCTTCCTTTCCATCTATTTAATCTTGTTTCCCCTCAGCCTCCCTCTCTCCAGTGAAGCAAAGAATCATCAGTCTTTACTAAGGTTGGCAGAGCCATGGCCCCCGGGGGCCCAAAGTTTTATTGTGTATTTGCCATTTCTGCACAAGCAATCAGATTCTCCAAATTGCCCATTAAACCAAGCACAAGAAGTAACACTTTTAATTTACTTTCTTTGTATGAGAAGAGAAAAACATGCATATTGCTCATTCTGAATAAGACAGAGGGAGTTAGTTAACATCTAACTGGAAAGCAAAGAGTTGTTTTTTCTTTTATCTTCACCAAAATCAATTCTCTGAATATATGTCTCACAGATGAAGAACAATAAACTACAACTGTGTCGGACTAGTAACAAGTTTCACTCATTGTCGAGACAAACTCGTATCAAAGCCTGTGAATGTGGAAAGCCTGGAGAGAAGCGCACGGTCCACATGCATCTTTCTTTGCCCCCTGAGTTAATTTATTCTACAATCCAAAAATAAGTTGCATGCTGTGTGAAATGTTAATAAAAACAGAATGTAATAGTTTTTTGAAAATAGTACCAAGACAACACACAAATGTTGAAAGTAAAAAACTATTACTTTTTATTAAAATCGTGTTAATTTGATCCCAACATGGCAAAAATGTGGCTAAAAAAGACTGGAAACTTGAGATGACTGAGAATGTGCTGTGAATGTGTTTGAGAATTAATCACGCGCAGGGGTTCACAACTCTGTGAGAGAGTGCATGGGCAGAATAACCCCGCTCACTGAAAAATGTCAGCAAATAAGTGGAGTTCATTATCAGCTATTTATAATTTGAACCATTCAGATAGTTTGGAGAAATGTCTGTACGCAAGGGACAAAACCAGAACCCAAAAGCCTGTGACCTTCAGGCCATGAAGCTGCACAGTGTTAAAAACAGACATATTTCTACAGCTGAAATCTGAATAAACCTGAATGAATACAGTTTGCAAGTGCAAGCTAAAATTCTATAATGAAAAGAAAAAAAACAACAACATATAAACAAGATCCAGACACACCACTACCTCCTCTGGACACAACTTAGGTGAGGTGGAAAGCTGTCCTACGGTTTGACCAATGAAAAACTGAAATTCTTAGAAATCCCGAATGCTGCACTGTACAGGCTAAAGAGGACAGGGACCATTCAGCTTGTAATCAACATAGAGTTCAAGAAAAGTTATCTGCTCTCGCTTTCTGGGAGCTTGTTGTGTTTACTTCCACTGATAAAAGGTGCTGGACAAAGATGTGTGCACAAGTTGCTTGAAATTTGTAGTTAGAGATGGTCACATTTCAAACTATTAGTCTGCCACCACCACCTGCTCAGATCAGATTCACTAGCAAGAATGTATGGAGGAATGTAGGGGGCCGAAGAAACAGATATTTAAATGTATACTAACCAACGCCCAACACCATATACCCCAGCGACATCTCAGAAGGGTTTGCACATAATCCTAACAGACTTCAAGGACTTTATCTTCTATACTTCTGCTTCTTTTACTTCTTTTATTTTATGACTTAACATAATCTTTTAACTTTTAACTTCAAATATGTAATTCTACAACAGATTAAAATGCATAATTATGTGTGATTTCATTCATCTTTACATTGTTTTAGATACACATATCTGCGTACATATTTCATGGTGGTCTGAGATCGCACTGCCGTTGTGGCTGGTGTGATGCCAGCATGGTTTCTAGTTTGTCTTTTTGTGGTCACACAGGTATTAGAGAATGGACTGAAAATAGTTACATCAAGAACCATAAAGAACAAACCTTCCAAAAGAAAAAGCTACAATATGAATAGACAGAATTAAAAAAAAAAGAAAAAAAGACTGTCCTATCTCTCAACAATCTCTGTCTCTGTCTCTCTAACATATTACATCACTAAAATGCCAAATCTCCAGAATCCTGACAAAGCCCTCTGCTCACTATCTGAGGCCTCATGGCCTATGTGGCAGATGGAGGCTGTGGACCAGTGTTCTTTGTTTTTGAGGAGCAAGAGCCCACTGCCATTGGACCTTTCACTCAGCAATGGAGTTTCTCTATTTGTCCTGAACGCAAAGGAAGAAGGAATATGCACTCATGTGTGCTAATCTTCATTTGCACTGCTGCAAACTAAGGCCCCAAAATGAGGCCTCAGGAGAGACAGCGGTACACTTCTTACAAGGGCATAGTTGGAGTAAGGATACAGGGTGAGCAAGAGAGTGCAGACAGAGGTGGGACAGCTGGCAAGCTGATTAGGAAAGATAATTATTTTTTACAAGTAAAAGGTGGGATGTTAGTCAAGCAGACAGGGAGAGCAAAATGCTATCTCAATAAATTTTCGAACATGTGTTGTTATGACTGTGAAAGTTTTATGATCTGAGAAATTCAGGAGTAAACAAACCTTATCACTAAAAATGCCTCTACTCAAATCATAAGCAACAGAAGGGGCAGATGAAGCCATGGTGATGCCATCCATTGGTTTGAATTTTCACTTTCTTGATTTAAAGGTACAGTCAGTAATTTTTTTGAGGTTATTTAATAGATGAATATACATTGGTTAGTGTGTAATTCCATCTTCCAAAAAAATTGATGCATTCTCATAATTTATAATTGATCTATTAAAAATACATAGGACACCAGATTGTGGAAGCCACCATGTTCCTCCATCATATTTGAATACAGTGGCTGGGAATTACATTTCTCTTCCGACTGACTGTTTTACAGAGACCACTGGAAGGGAAAATAAGCAACTTCTTGTCATGTTGCCATTACTTTGATTAAACATCAGGACACACTACAATGGAAAGTAAAAGCAGCTCACAAAACTATCAGAAGGAGTTTTTAATCTTAACCTTTTCAACCACACAGAAACTTCAGTAAGTCCATCATAACAAATGCATTTTTGTAGAACAAAGAGTTTAAATTTCTAGTTAAATCCAAAAGAGTTATGGTGTCTCAACACAATTATCAAGACATCTAAAATTAACTGGTTGATCCAAAAGGTCAGAAAAAATGCTGCTGTCTTACTGTCGACATTTCCCTAAATCTTTTTAATTAGAATGATGAAAATGTTTTTTTTAAGCAACAGAGTTCAAATGGATATGTTTCTTTGTTCTTCCAAATCACAACAGACTCTATTGCTTATTCACAGCTCTGTTTTGTGCAATGCTTTTTTAAAAAGGCCTAAAAAGCATTAATAGAACATTAGGAGTAAATGTATTTGAACTGTCCTTGCCCTTAGCAACAGTGGCCCCGTTCCAAGTGAGCATTACTCTCTCACTCTCCTTTATCTCTCCCAGAAACTAGATTTTCCAATTTAGCCTCTAACACAACAAAGCAATAGACAGAAAATTGATTTGAATAACACCAGCTCTGCAATAGTCAAATAAAACAATACGAAAAAATGGAAGTGGCAGAAGTTATAAAAATGAGACAGGAAGTTTGGTTTTTATAATAGCAGAGTTTCAATATCCAACACCTTTTTATTGGTTTCAAATAAAGCAATGTCAGCCAAGAAACTTTGGGGAAATGATACTGATAAATTCTATTAAAATGCCAAAATAAAAGGGGAGTGTTAGGCCTAAAGAGCAATGGGAGAATGGGGTAGGAAGAGAAACAGGAGAAAGAATAGGATAAGGTAGAGAGGGATGAATAAACCTAACAGCAGTAGCCAAGTCTTTTCATGTCCCTCCTGTCTATTCCTCAACCTCAGCTTCCTAAGACAGCTTTAATGTGTCTGCTGCTCTTGTAGATTTTATGAGGCAGGGAAAATGGATGTAGCCACTGCACACACACATACACAATTGTGACTGGGCTGATACTGCTGTGCTACTAATGGACTCTTCTCACTGTAGCCGAGCAGCTCTGCAGGCTGCATGTGTCCTAGATGGCACCCTGGTTGGCAGAAACAAGTGTAAATAAAACATGAGATGAGGTAAATATGCTGACTACGTACTGTCGCGGTTTGAAGGCCCAACATGCTTCAGATATCATTACCTGCTCTCTAACAATAGGTAACTTTAGGTGACTGGCTGAGTGACAGACAGCCATCTTGACGTCTGGAATTATGTTACGCCTCTGGTCCTCTATTAATATGTATGCAGCTTCATCACTGTTTTTTGCCTTATATTCCAGGCCCCTGTGGAGAATTACAATATGAGCTCAGAGATTAAAATCCCCAAGCCTGTGGCAAAGTACATAAGCAGATTAGAATTAATAAGCAAACGCAAGCTATGGGTTAAATCTTTCACCCACCTCCGACCCCCACACAGACAGCCACTCAGACCTCTTCCTGTCTGAAGTGTTTCAAGATGTCAATACCATGCAATTTAACCTCCTCCAGCTCCTCTTTTTCTTTTCCCGCTATTTTATACACACACACGCACCCAACTTTTCTCTCCACAAGTAGTCATTCCGACTTGCCTGTCATGCATAATAAGCGATGCTGACATTTGAGAGAGCCGAAAGGACATGCCGACATGCCACATAATGGTCTCTAACACAGTGCCCTATGAGTGAGCAGGTAAGAGGTTTTCAGCAAGCGCGCTGCAGATCCACAGTGGAACAGCCCCAGACTAAATGTTCAGGAAGTCCTTGGGGCGGCACTGATATTTTACTATGATAATGGACATAAAGTTGGGTGGGGTGCCAGCTGCCAGAAAAAGCGTTCTCTCACACAGGCCAGTGAAATTAACTTGTTACATTATGCCACTGTGCTTGGGTCACAACTCTGCATGTATTCAGCAATGCTCTTGTGTGCCACCGCTCTCCGATGGGTTCTGACACAGTTATAAAAGCAGAGCATACAGTAGAACAGGGGCTGCAGAGGTGGTAGAGAGAGAGCAGGTGCTGCAGCTTTAAATGGTAAATAGCTGGGACCATTGCTGCACAGTCCCTGTCCCTCCTTTTATTGTCACACCTCTCACTGCACAACTCCTAAGTCTATGTGGTCAGGTTTTATTTTCAGTGGCAGAACATACCCCCGCTATGGCATCTGTAATGGAAATACAGCAACTGCTTTCAAGGTTGACTTGTCATGAAAATTCACTTTGAGCAGCTTTTGTTTAGGTTGACATTAAGGGAAAAGGTGACTGTTTATTTTTGGAGGACAACCTGGAAAAGATCTGATGAAAATGCTAAAGAAAGGTTACAACTGTGGCATGATGATTGAGACAATCTGAGAAGAAGAAACAAATCAGTGTCACATAGCATCTCTCAATGCCTACACTGCCAGGTGTTTTTGCAGAAGGCACTACCACCAGTAAGATGCTAGTACACAAAGCCAGCCTTGCTTGTGTGAGTCAGAGGGGTATGTGAGCCATAGGATTTGAGTGGATTTAACAAGTGAGCAGAAGATGTGAAATAACACAACAGTCGTTTATAGATACGATTTTGATGAACAATACTAAAATTCATAATCAGTGTTTGAGATGAATGTCAGAGATTGATTGTTCGTATTATTGATCACCTGTCTACCTTACCTAACTAAGAATAATAAAAACAATAAAATGTACAAAATGCACTGTTACAATGTAACACAGCGCATTGTTACAATTTTACACAGCGCATTGTTACAATGTAACAGCGCATTGTTACAATGTAACACAGCGCATTGTTACAATGTAACAGTGCATTTTACGCCATAAGAATGTTCAGTTATTGAATGAATACAAGGATCTTTTTTTGTCAGCTTACCAAGTTCAACAAGGGTTTAAAAACAGCTACAAGGCATTCAGTATTCAGCACTTTTTTTTTTATCTTATCTTATTTTTTATTTTATTTTTTTACATGACAATGCCTAGATCACAGTCACTTTGAAAAATACAACCTCTGACTTGGTACAGAAGTGCTGAGTCAAAAAAGCGAAATCAACCGAAGTCTAAAACTGTCATGACTCAGTAATCGCACAATGAAGCCACGCTTCAAGCAGACTTCTATCTGCAGAAACCTAACACAATAGGGAATATCTGTAGTCTGTGAATGGGACAACACAACACAATATACACAATACTGAATCCCTTTATGACATAATCTGTTTGTATTCTAGACTGGTGTGCCTGACACTGCCGTGTCTATATCAACTCTACTTATAACCGCACACAATAAATTAGAAAAGAGTTATAATATAATAATAATAGATTTTATTTGAGGAGCGCTTTTCTAAAAACTCAAAGACACTTTACATATAGTCAAGGTTAAAACAGTTATGTCTCATATTTTTGGTTTTTGCCTTGTTCGGGCTTCAAATAAGGTTCATTCCAAGCTGCAAAAACAAACGCGTTGCTCCTATTCACGTAACCTATTTGATCCTTTCTGGGGAAAAAAAGAAAAAAAAAATCACATACAAGGCCTTTTTCATATCAGAGACGTCCCAAGTGGAGCAGCATAAATACACATTTGCATTTAAAATATACAAATGCCCACTGCCTGCAGCATCAATTTGTTAGGGTGACTGATACTGCTTGCCCTAAATACATCCATGGGTATGAATTAAAATTGACCATCATTTTCTTGATGTGGAGTCACCCCTAAGCAAGTGAAAAACCTTCAAGCAACGAGTTAGTTGTATAACTACACTGGTTTTCCCCCTTAACTCAAACCTACTGTATGCTATGTGACACTTGCAAACTTAATGTTAACTACATTAGTTGATTAGCTTTCTCTAAAAATGTAAGCTTCAGAAATAATCTGCATGTTCAATCACATCACGTGGCACAATCACAATATAAACCAAATTAATATCCACATGGTAACCCGCCATCCCTTGCATGGATATCAAAACCGCCTTTTATTGATGCAAATATATTCTAACTTCCTTTTAATTAGAGCTGATATGAACTCATCATTAAATAAGAACAGAAGCGTGAGCATTTATTTGGAGAGGTTTTCTTTGCTGTGTAACTAATGTCAGGCTTCTGTACACACGGGTTAGCACTCACCTCAGGGTTGGTCCACTTGGTCTTGATCTTCTCAGCCATCTGTTGTGTACAGCCCAGCAGGTCATAACCCTGCCTGCTCTGCAGATACAGCAGACAAATAAGCAGTAAACACAACACAGTAGGCTGCTATAAAAAAAAAAAATCAAACAAACAAACAAAAAAAAGCACATATACTGATATTCTTTCTGTGCAAGTCAAACAATAACACAAACATCCAGCTGGCTGATTATTTGTTCACTATAATCTTGCAGTCATTTAAAAGAGCACCACCGACTTTACATTTTAGTTTATAACCCCACACAAAGTCATACTGACAAAAAACAGTCACATCTTTTGGTAATATGGCAATATTTTGAGGAGAATCACAGTCTACAATTTTATATATTTTGACATGCAACATCCTAAGTGTGAAGGTTTCTCCACAAGAATACACTAATACAGGAAGCAGGACTAAAGCTAAGGGACATTTAGTCTAAACACTGCGGCCTTAGGCTATATGTCTGACCCTCTTTGCCTGTCATCAATCCATATGTGGCTGTAAAAGTAAGTCAGTTAAGTGCATTGCTCTATTTTTGTTTGTACCACCAAAGGGCAAAGACAACACTGCAGTTCTACATAGTTAAATTTCACTGACTTTGTGTGACCATTTTCAAATAAGGCTTATTTCACTGTTACAAACAAACAAAAACCTTGGCTGCTCATAACATAATTCAGAACTAAACCCTTGTTTCTGATCGCACCCCTGTTAAAGGGTCCTCTGTGCAGCAGCACAGCCCGAATGTGTTCAGTGTGCTGAACATCTGACCTGAAATGGCACTGTAATCATCAGAAACACCATCTCTGCATAAGTGAACCCACATTTGATGGACCTTTTCACAAATCCAACACATTAACATGTCTTATTGGACCAAATGCAGCGCTTCACTAAACAACTTGTGACTCAGTGGCCCTATTTGATATGCCTGAAGAGAAAAGGCCATTGGGGAAAATGAAGCAAGGGTGAAGCCATAATTGGCACAGAGCCAAAGGGACATGGGGGTATATTCATAATGTTTTATTTCTATTTCACAGCTTTCAACAAAATTCAAGTGGCTGTAAGAATCAATTTATTGATGAAGACCTGTGGGTTATCATGAGACATTGTTATGTTTAAAATATAACACAGAGCCCTCTCAAGTCAACTTGAAGACTGCAAACATTGACATACCAGCTAATACAAAATTAGAAATGCAAACAAGACAGGTGACACTCTGAATACGTTATGTTCCAGAGCTGATATATATATACCTTACACGAGTGTGCATCTCACCTTCTGCCAAACGTAGGCTTCATGCAGAGTTATGATCTCGTGTTCCCTGTGCTCACCTTGCACAGCACATATCACACAGATGATCTTCTCATCAGGTTTGCAGTAGAGGGAGCCCTCCTGGCCATGTTCCTTGCAACGCAATCTCTCTACTGTCACAGTGTTTTTCTTCCCATGCTCTTCAGCAGCGCCAGCCTCTGGCCCTGCTTCTGCACCCTCAGCTCCCTCACCCAGCTCTGCTCCCACAGGTGGAGCGTTCTGGGCTCCTTCTCCTTCCTCAGGATCAACACTCTCATTGCCATTCGCTACTGCCACTCCAAGATGTGCCATCCCACAATTTGCACCCATTTCAGCTGCCATCTCTGCCACAGCCTCATCCTCAGCTGCGCCTTCAACTCTGGAGTTCCTGTTAGTGCCAAGACCATTAGCCTGTGTCCCTTCATGGTTATAAGGCATTAGCGCATGATGTGTGCTACTGGCGTGTCTGTCGGCATGAACTGGGCAGAAGGCAAAGCTGCAGATGTGGCATACTTGTGTTGCTGGCTGGGCCTCATCAGGCTCGCACGCATCACATGAACCGTCCATCTGTGGCAGTTCTTCTTGTTTCAGTTCATTAAAATCTTCCTCAGGTTCTGCTTTGTACTCCATGGTGGCTGATAATAAAAATTCAGGGGATCCGATAAGCAAGTCTGATAGAAGACACACAGTGAGGACAGGTTATAAATAGCTGTGACCTTACGTAAACACTTCTCATCTTTGCACAAGGCAAAGTCCAAGATTCTCAGGACTTATCCCCTCTGATTTAATATTCCCAAAACAGATGTTGCCAGGCGTATATGGAAAATGCCACACTACAGGACAAGCCACACATAGGCAGACACACACTTAAAAACCATCGTTCTGCAACTGCAATAAACATAAAGACCCCATCTGCAGTCACTGAGCTGCCTTTGTGTGCAAACACACTGACGTTGTTTACTGACTCACAAACAAAGTGCTGAGTGTGTATGCCTGTGCCCTCCGCATGACCAAACACTGTCCTGCTCTCCTTCTTTCACCTCCCTGGGTAATGTCGTCAGGCCTTGACCTTTTCATATCTTGTTCTTTGTCTTTATGTGCACTCTGCCCCCCGTTTCAGTACACTCTGCAGAAGTGAAGCTGAAAGAATGCAGAGAGCACGGATGCATGCCTGGCTGGTACACACTTTTTTTTTCTTTTTGTCTGCTCGCTTTCTCTTTCTCCTCGAAGCCTTCCTCTCTTGAGCTCTGTTTGTGTACTCTTTCCCCAGTGCTGACACAAACAACCGATAGAAAAAGTGCTGTAATGCAGAGACCCCCACCCCCTCTTCCACCACCCCCCTCTGCCAGTTCTCTGTCTCTTACTCACATTCACACAGTGCTTCCTCACACAAACACACAGACATTTTCTCCCTCATCCTGCGGGGCAGTTTGCAGCAGTCTGCAGTGTGTACTTACTCGTCTGTCTTCCTCTCCCCACCGTGTTTTCTCTCTAGAGCTTGTTTTGAGCTAATGTGGAGTCAGTGGAAGTATTAGCTTGACGGCTAACTTCCTTAGCACAGCCGTCGTACTTTGAATTCTACTGCTGAGCTGTCGACTTATCTACTTTTACTTTATAGCACAAAGAGAGCTCCAGCTCTAAACTGACAGCGTTTACTTCCTTATTTTTATCAGCTGCTGTCTTCTTTTTTTTTTTTTTTTTTCTACTTCCTGCTAGTAGCCTCCTGTGTGTTTAGGAACTGCAGAGACACGCAGAGGCGAGAGAGAGAAACTCGTTTGACAAGTAAAACCAAGACAGCTCTAACCTGAAGCAGCTCGAAAGATTCACATATTGGGGTTTGGGCTGTTATTTATTTATGTATTTATCTATGTATGTAATTATCTATGTATGTAACTTCTATGTATCAACCATTGCAACATTGTAGAATGTTCACAATCCAAGTGGCAATGCGGCGGAATGTTCACGTCCACAGTGGCAACATTGTAGAATGTTCACGTCTAAAGTGGAAACGTGGCGGAATGTTAATTTTAACAGTGACTAAATGGTAGAAAGTTCAC
>JAVDPK010001034.1:433225-458121 GCA_034780415.1 Cichlasoma orientale | reverse complement strand
TTGGCGACAGTGGGAAGGAAAAACTCCCTTTTAACAGGAAGAAACCTCCAGCAGAACCAGGCTCAGGGAGGGGCAGAAAGTAGAAAGAAGAACAATAAATTAGACTCTTGAAGAAGCAAGAAAGAAAAAGAAAGAAAGGAAGGAAGGAAGGTTGTATTAATTGTAATTAATTGAATAATTTAGGTGGTGCCTGTTTACTAGCAATGCTCTTGATTAAAACAGTATATTATTTGTTTGCTTTTTTTGGCATAGAATTTATTTAACTTTTCTACATAATCTTTAATTTTAAAAGTAAATTTTAAATTTTTATATTTTTTAATTCTTTAGTTATCCAAAATGTATTCTACTGGGGGTGATCTTTTTTTTTTTTTTTTTTTATTATTATATTTTGGCATGATTTCTAGGTCCTAGCCAATTTCTTTATGATGGTCACATGATGCATCTCAGATGTCTGGCAGCTTTAACTTTTCAAATAAATGAACACATAATTGTTTTCTGGTTTTGCAGGTTGTTTAAAAAAATGTTCTCAACCTCTTCTAAATAAGGAAATAAAAGTCAAAGTAAGAACCAAGTATGTCTGTATCTTTCAGCATCCTCCCCAGCAGCTGGTCCACACTTGTGTGTCTGCTGCATTCCCAAAGCACTGAGCTCGTGTACGTTTTCATTTGGTCAGCATAATCCACTGCAACCGTTTGACCTCACAATACCATACATTTATTTTATGTTGCAGAGACATCTAGGGCCTCATATTTGATGTTTATTTTATCAGACTGTTTTCCTGAATACATTCACATAAAACTGATGTATAACATTCACCTATACCATTATAGGTGAATGCATACAGGAGTATTTATTGTAGACCTATGCATTTGGCAATGGTACTGTACCCCTCTGTGCTCCAGAGAAAAAGAAACTTCCAAGGGAAACTTAATCTGCAAGGCTGAAAAGGTGATTTGTGTAGCGAGTGTTATCTTAGGAGGAGACCATCCTTGAAGTTATTATTGGATTTATGCCCACAAGAGGGATTTTAGTAATGGACTGTGAGAACAGAAATGTGTGTATTAAGAAAAGTTTCTTGTCAGTATGAATATGTCCCGGTATAGAAGATAGAGACTGCTGACAAATTAAAGGGAAAAACAATGTAAATCATCTCAGTTAGGTGCCAACTTCAAATCTCCTTGGATCTACAAGTCTGTGATACTCAGTTCTTCAAAAAGATATTCCATCTTCTGGTGTTCTGACGATGGCAGTGCAGACTGACATCTCCCAAAGGTGCAGCTGGGTTGGGATCTTGCTCCTGCAAAAAAAAAACCCAAAGCATATGATTCAAAACCACCCTTTTGCCCTATAGATAGGAGCATTGTCAAGGAACCACTCCTATCAGGATAGAAATGAAACAGGAAAAAGGTGATCACACGGAACAACTTTGCAATGACGTGCAGAGAAACGTCATTACAAAGTCTCACTACAGTGTGTGCATGATAGCACAAATAACTTGCCACACTTAATTTACGTCTCTATTTAAACTCATTTGTAATTCTGGAAAGAAATTCTGGGGATTATTTTCAGTGCGTCATAATGGATGACTTGGCCTTCTCCACAAACTGCCTCAAAAATAGCACAAAAACACAGACGCTCAGTAATGTTTTCTTAGTGGAAGGCAGGCAGACCTCTGCAGTGATGCAACGATGAGAAAAAAAAAATGAAATGTTGCTATATTTATTTGTTTTGTAAGATACCGCTATTACTACTAATAGTAACAATAATATTTTGTTAGTTAGCTACTATTTGTCAGAATTACCTTTGCTTAGTAGAAGGGCCTGAGCTTAATAAAGCTACCCTTCTGTGGGTAAACTCACTCTGTCTCTTCTCTCAAACCAAAAAGGAAGAAAACACCGTGTCATATACAATGGGTGGTTTGTCTGAGGTTGTTATGTCTTGGCTTTACTCACAACAAGTAAAGCTACATCTGTGCTTCATCAATGGCGTACTTGCCACTTAGTCACACCACTTGCATCTTTTCAACTTTGATTACTTTCCAAACTTTGAAACTCAGAAACAAGTTGTGTGAATACAAATATGGCTACAAAGTCAACTCAACATCTGATGAAGTTGCTCGCATGTGAGAATATTCAAGTAAGCAGTCATGCCGTGCTACAATTAATGACCCTTTTCAATAGTCAAGCATGCTTGGCCACAGCTGGATTAGTGTCTGCCATGACATCATAGCTGAGGACACAGAACAGATCATTGGCACTATATAACAATGACATTCAGTGTTTTCCTCTCAGCAGGCCCATAAACGTGGGCGCCAGTTCACAATGCTCCTCTGTGCCCCCTGAAGTATGGCATCCTGGCATCGTTGTGGTCCTGGAAGGCTCTCAGGATGAACAATTGTGCCAAAAGCATTTGAACCTTCCAAATCCTTAGATGGTGTCCTCTGGGGCTCATGCTTGATTGTCTGGGCTCAGCTTACAAAAATGCTGAAAGAGAGACAGCTCTAAGGTAAGTGTGTTTAGTGAGATAGGCAGAGTGTGTGAGTAAAAGAAAGAAACACCTTTGAATAGGTAAAAAGTGGCCTCTTCCAACAAGTGAATGAAGCTCTAATTCCTAAATTCATACTTTTACTAATAAATTATGCTGATAATGACTGAAAAGGTTTATACACACTTCTTGCTTGGAAAAGGAACAAGAAGTGTATTTCCCAAAGAGACATGAACAAAAAAAAAGAAAAGCCTTTAAAGCACACCTCTTTTCTATCATCTTTTGTGCCCTCTGATCAGATTCTATCATTGATCCTGAAGTACAGGGATACTACGCCTGCCAGTCAAAAGGTGGCAACATAAACCTTATTTCTTTCTCTGACAGAGAGGAAAACCAGGGGATGAGGGCGTGAGAGTGCATTTGGCTCAATCACCGAGGTAATTACAGATTTCAACACAGAAGAGATTCACTCAAACGACAGTGCTCGAGGCCAATGAAAAAAAGGAGCGTTTTCGGTGTGCGTAATGTGTGCGTCTGTGTCGCTCATGTGCCTGACAGAATGGTTGGGAAAGAATAAGAAAGATATGGGAGAGACGAGTGAGAAAAGGGGAAAAGCAGTTTAAGAGGGAGGACAGAAGCAGAGAATAGTTTTAGTAAAAGGGTGGGGTGATGTGACGGGGGAGAGAAAAGCAGTGAGTGAAAGGATGAAGATTGAATTTCGTCTTCACAGGCGAGAACGCCGTCTGAGAGCAAACAAAAGGATAAAACGATGACCCGCTGCTGTTCTCTGACTGGCAGCTGGACAGTTCCCCATCTTCCTGATGGCAGCTCCTCCCTTTATCTCTCTTTGTTGCCGCAAACGTCCCTACGCCATTGTGCAATATGAACTCCTAAGACAATTTATGGACTCCCAGAGGATCGACACAGTGCTGAGTCAGCAAAGAGCTGTGGAGGACTACCTGTCACAGACTGTGGAGTGGGTCCAGGAAAATAGTGTGAGGGGGGGTTTAAAAAAAAAAAGAAGCACGGAAGAAAGAATGGATGAATCATTTTAGAAATGGAAGTCTAAAGACAGTTAAGCTGCTTAATAATTTGGCTGACGCTGCAGATGTGTATGTGCGCATGTGTGCTTGTTTGTGCTGTCTGTTCGTCCCGCGCCTTTGAGGGAATACAACACCAGTCACAGTAAAAGCAGATTATGAGATTAAGTGGTGTGCTTCTGGGAAATAAATTAAAAAATGGTATGTGAATGAATATAGCAAGTAGCCTACAATGGCACTACAAGAAAATTCTTCATAATTGATTTTTTTTTTTCCCTGTGTGATGCATTTATGTATAAGGACGAGTGTGAGAGTAAAGTACGACTGATATTGAAATTGGATATGAATTAGTGCATGATATTGCACAGAATATTACATGTTGTGACAAGCAGAGGGCTGAGGAGGTTAACTTCGCTTTATAAATGCTTTACTGAGAGCAGGGAAATAAATCAATAAATCAGAGCATTGATAATGACTTTGGGCGAGAAGTAACCTGCAGAGAATCACGACTTCGCTTTTATCTCCTGTGCTTACAGAGTTGAGTGTCTTGCTCAAAATTTCTTTGCGTATATACCACATAATCCCATGGGATTAATATTATTTTAGCTTTTTTTTTTTTAAAGAAACGTGTAGCATGGCAGCAGAGGGATCTTTAAACCATGTTAAATATGAAATCGAGGCTTTGATGTTAACAACTGCAGGGCCACTGTTTTTTTTTTCATACTTCCTTTGTGTTTATCTCTCGTTGCCTCCCTCTCTCTCTCATTTCCTCTGTGTTTAGAAATAGGATCTTATAGCCTGAAAATGGGACTGCTTCGTAACACTCAACACATGGCAGCAGATGTGTAGCAATATGTGTGGAGGGTGTGAGGGCAAAGGGAATTTAAGCCAGAAGGAGGGTGAGACAGAAAAGATGTAGGAAAGTAACCAAAAAAAAGAGAGAGAGGGAGGGAAAGAATTGACAGACAGGAGTATAGGGGAGGAAGAAAGATGAGAGAAAGAGGGGAGGGAAGAGAAATGGTGGGGAGTTTAGAGGCTCTCAAACACTTTGCACTCCCAGCACAGCAGATGCCACATTCTGTCTGGCACAGTGATCTGTGGGCCTTGCTCTATTTATACCCCCTCTGTGTCACTTCAGGGCCAACACTACACTTGCAATGTGCACACATCTAGTACGGGGTTTTTGCAGCTCCCCTGTCTGAGATGAGGCAGGTAAGAGAGGCTCCCAGCATGAGGTAGAGATGAAAAATGATTTGGAGGCATGTTCAGTGACAAAAGTGGAGCAGGATATATGGTGCAGCTCTATAGGAATGAATATTGGGCGTCTGGAATTCACATGCGAGAGACATGTGAGAAAAAGATACAGTTTTTAATTTCTAATAATAACTGGTTGGTCTTAGTTGGCAGGAAAGACCATGAGAAAAGGGAGAGTGAACAAACAGTGGTCTGATTAAGCAGTGGGAGAACTGGAGCCTTTTCAGTCGCCCTGGTTACTGGGAATAACAGCTACAGTTTGCTGCAGCTTTTCTACCTTAACAATGGGCAGAACTGGAATGCTTAAAAGAAAAAACTTAAATTGAAAAGTAATGTCAGAGAGAATGAGAAAAGGGGGGAAAAAAGAGCAATAATTTGGGCGTTTATAGTTGAAACAGTAAATACACTTTGAAACGCTTTCTTCCATAAAAGTGAAAAGTGGCTTTGAAGAAATACATGAGATGAGAAAATTGTACATGAATCATCACACAGTTTCATTTTCATCCTGGGTGGTACTTTCATACGGGTGGAGAGAAAACTTGATAATGGCGCGGCTTTAATTTAAAAAGCGGCACGCTGTGGACAAAAGCGGGATGCCTTTACTCATACTTTATGTGTAATCTCATCTGTTGCATTGTTAAGAGGCAGCACCCCTGCATGTTAAATGGCCTTTGTTTGTAATCAGTCAACCCAAATGTTACAGAAGCGAAGCAGGGTTCATTACACATCCGCTCAGAGAAACAACGCTACTCCACACATCCATCAACTTCACTCACGTGGGCCCCTGCCGTGTAACACTAGCTGGATGGGAGCGACGGGTGTGCTCACGCGCAAATACAAACACACACAATCTGTGACCTATTATATTATATCAAAGTCACACAAGCAAACTCTAATAGCACAGAGCGAAGTGGCTTTTAAGTGCGAGAAATTTTATGCAAGTGCACTAAAAAAAGATTTGAAGCAGTCTTTGAAGGGTGACCTTTGATATGAGAACTAGCAGGCTAAATCATAGTTCTGTGTGTCTATCGACGGGTGAAGATGAGAAAGATAGACTTCAAAGGTGCAAACCGACGTCTCTCTTCATACACGAATCAAAAAATTAAATGAAAGCTATCCGAACAGATAACAATGTGTAAACCAGTGAGTGAACACTCCAGCTGTCTGCGGTTCAGAGGGAGAGACTGTGCATATGTGTGCACCACTGAGCATGGAGGAGAAAAACAACAAACGCTTCCTCCTCTTTGAAGTGGACCCTGTCACCCTCCCAGCAGCAAATTTGCCTCCCCCTCCGCTGTCCATCAGCAAGCCATAAATCCAGGCTTTCACCCGCCCGATGTGCCTCTGAAGTTCTGGAATGCCCGTATAGGATTTGAGCCCCGGTGAGTTATGGGAACACCTGGGAGGGGTGAAGGGGAGCAGGGAGAGAGAGGGAGGGGGAGTTCATGCATGCTTTTACCTATAAAGGGCAACATGTTGACAGCCAACAAAGCTAATGCATTAGTTCTGGTGGATCTTGGGTGTAATACGTAAAGTAATATGCCTTTGAATATTGGATTAAGCATGGAATACAGCCAGTTGATGGCATGCACATGTGCACCCGTGCACGCACCTACTGTTTTTACAAGATGACAACATCGGCGTGTAATACAGGCTTTCGTGTCCAGTGGCAACTTTATACGAAAATAAGTTGGAGGGAACTAAATGGTGACAGAGGGGTGTTTTGGAAAAGCCTGAGGTTATAAAAACAAATCATGTCTGGGGTCGTGGGACCTAACCTAGCTCTGTGGTTCTTGTGCAGGAAGCTCAGTTACCCATGTGTCTACCAGCAGAGACACTGCAGTGTCCTCCGTTTGTGTCAATGTGAGCAGCAGTTTGTTTGAATGTGTGTACCAGACGCGCCGCCTTAAAAAAAACGCTGCTCATAATTGACCATTTGCAAAGCCTGTCAAATTCCCATTCTCTGTTGGCAATCTTTAGAATGACAATGATAAAAAAGTTATTGCTCAAAAATATTTTTGAAACATTATGTGCTTAATTTTAGGTATACAAAAAAAAAGGCTTATCCTTGTGAGCTTCAATTTTGCCAGTTGAAATGACAAGACTACAAAGCTACCATTAATAAGCTAACATTAATTCATAAACTCCCTGAACATGCTTACTCATTTTAAAATGGGAAACCAGTGAGGGTATTAATTATACTTTCGACAGCATGCTGAAGACTTTAGACCACAGCTATATCTCCATCTGTAGCCAATACTCAATGGAGGAGCACGAAAATAAGAATGTTCTTGTTATTCAGCACAGAAGTTACACACACACACACACACACACACACACACACACACACACACACACACACACACACACACACACATACACCCACCCTCACATCCACATGTGGAGCCAATTTAGACTCACCAATCAGTCTAAGATGCATGTCTTTAGATCAGGGCTTTTCAAACATTTTGTGCCCAAGGCACACCAAAGGGCAAGCCAAAATTTCAAGGCACACCTACATTCATATCAGTCTGGAATCTGGAACACCAAATCAGTTCTTCTTTTCCTTCTATTATCAGATGAAGGCACTTTTGATAAGATATTTACAGTACCTAGACCTAGCATGACTCCTATTGTTTGAATTATTTGTGGTTTGCTCCACACAACAAAGCGATCTTTTTTACCGCCTCACAAATGTTATCCTCCTTGCTCCAAATAAGGCCCTTTAAAGTCTGCTAATGTAGACTGTATGTTAATTTAATTCATCGCCCTTTGTGCAGATCTAATAAGATAATCATTTTTATTTGACACAAATTTCCAAGGCAGAAATGGGCTTGCCCTAAAGCGCCACATACAATCTGTAGGTTTAGTTTGAGCCAGGAACCTTTTTGCTGTGAGTTGACAGTGCTACCAACTAGACCACGTGTCGCCCCTTACGCAAATATTATTTTAATTCTTAATGTAGGCTAAAAGCGACACAGTTGGCCCAGCTGAAGCCACGAAGGAAAGCTAGAAAGGATATATCAAAGTGGGCAAATGCACAAATTAATTCATCAGAGTCGCTGCCCTGCCATAAAAGCATGAATAGATCTGAGTATATAAGTCATTATTTCTTGTTTCTTTGCTCTATTTGAAATCTTATAATGTGCTTTAATAAGTCTCTGGTTGAGGATTATATTTGTATGAGAAGGCTTATAGAACAATAAGATGGCAGTTTCCTCCCCTGAGAATCTGCATCACTTACACAGATGCTTGTTAGGGAACGCCAAAGACAGTCTTTAAGAACTCTTGGCTTCTAAGAGAGCCTCACACCATTAATGCACTCATGCACATGGTATCTTCTTGGTGAAAATAGTGTTTTTATTTTCTTTGAAAATTGCTCATTAGCTGGCGAGTTGTGATTTGCCCGTGCTTGACTGCAACCTACTTTTTAGGGCGTCAGGTGTACAGCTTAAATTACCGCGGTAATGTTTCTCTATAGGAAATGAACTGCAATGATTATGAAGGCGAGGGGTGCATTATGAAGCAAGATTAATGGGTTAGTGAGATGTATGAGCCTAAAGCCAGGATTTTTAATATCACAAAGATGGCTTTCTTTTAACTTGCCTTGTTTATCATGATAACTAATGCTACATATGAGGAAAAGGTTACATTTAGAGCTGCAAACGTGTTGAGCCATAGGTGAGTGATACCTCAGGATAAAGTTTTCCCTAATGGGAGGTAATTATTGAACAGAAAATCTATTTTAGGAATATGGACTGACACGTGTAACACTGTTTTGGGTCGTCAGAATGCAGAGCGGGCTTGCTAATAGAGAGAAGGTCAGTAGAAAAAAGGCATTATTCATATATTCATTTAAAATATCCACATATTTGTATATGAACATACTATATATGCAAATATATGTTATTTAAAATCGTATAAATGTTGAGTATCGTCCTTATCGCAGCCTGATCGTGCACACTGCTTCAACAGATGGAGAGATCCAAAGTTGGACAGACCTTCTGTGCCCCGGTTACAGCTGCTGTCCTGTGAATGGATAATCGCTCTTTGGGGGAGGGGTTCCACACACAGTCAGTTTCCTTGAACTCGTCCCCGAATTGCTTGTTTTGTCTGACAAACAATCTACATCAATTTGCATAAATCAAAATGGACATCAGTGATTGATTCATTAGCAAAACTGTTGTCAGTTTATTGTCATTTCATCTGCTAATCATTTTACTACGCACGACCTTGTTTGTCGGGTCTGGAACGACAACGTGCAGATGACATGACCACTGTATGCTACCAAAACAGGAGGAAGATAAAAAGTCAGCATATTAATTACTAACTTAATTTTAGTGCACTCCTTCCATGCTGTAGATAGAGGTTTTCCTGTACCTTTTTATTTCCTTATGGGAGGCCATAATTTTTGCCATTAAAATTGATTTATATATAGTATACAACATCTCGATGATGTATTTTAAATCCCACGTGTACGATAAATCTCCTTCTTTCTCTTTTAAAGGATAATGATATAGAATAAATGAGGTGGTTCAAAAATCGAAGGTGCAGGGGGAAAAAAAGAAGAATCAAAATGAGAGAAAATAGATATTCCCGCCAATGGTAGACAGTGCTATATTGCAAAGGTTTGTGAGAACCTAAGAAGATTTAGTTTCCCTTTCAGTAGCATTGATTATGGGGAAGATGTCTTTGTAACTAGCCCAGATGATCAGACCCCACATGCAATCAGTCATTGTTCACAGGATCTCACAATGGTAATATTTCTACGGGCCAAATAGATGTGAAGAAATAGATTGAGATGAGTAAAGATAGGGGGGAGGGGGAGGGGGGGATTAATGGAAAGGTATGGGAGAAAACTTGAAAAGAGAGAGACCTTATAAAAGTGAGACAAGCACAGCAGCCACATCTCTATATCAAAGTGTTTTTTTTTTGTGTGTTTGTCATAAATTCAGCCCTGCTGATTCATAAAATGACATGGCTGTCTGAATTTCCTGTAACCCCTTCTTTTCTGTCAAGTGCTCTTTTTTATTCAGAGGATATTGAAACCGCCCGCATTCAGGATTTCGGTCCTGTTGCCGAAGGATCTTATGCAGAATAGCGGAATATAAGGTTAAAACACAAAGGTTTGCTACTTGAACTGCCTCTGAGCACGGAAGCACATGAACCACTACACCCTGCATTGTTTCCCCTCTGGTTAGGGTAATTTGAGGGTGTCATGGAATGCTAGACACCAAGCCTCACCCTGTAGTTGTGTCAGAGTATAATTACTGTTGCTGCTAGCCCTGAATGCCTTAGTCTTATTATCTGAGATGAGTCAGTTACATTACAGGTGTGAAAGAAAGGAAACGTCTTCGGGAGACACTGGGCTCAACTTTATTTCTAATATTTTTTTGGTGCATATTACAAAGGAAAAAAAGAGATGGAAAACTGATTGGTTAGGTGAGACCAGCATCACCTGGGGCATTCACCAGTTGCGTGGGTAATCCATCCATTATCATAGAGGTGGGTTAGTGCAGCCTGGACTAGCCAACACATCTCTGCCACATCCCCATCTAAGCTATAGGCGTTAGCCTCAATGCAGTCTATATGAATTACAGTCTGACCAGGCTGAGGATGTCACCAGTTAGACTGCACCTCCGTGGGAGTATGTTTCCATCTCTTCTTCCTGTGAGACAGACAATGTGGTGGGCCAGATAAGGGCGACTCCTCTTGGAACTGACAGGTCTGAGGGAGAAGTGAGCTTGTTGTTTCAGGGTTGCTGTGTGAGGTGTGCACGAGTGTGTGTATGGGGCCCATGAAAGCACAGCATTGATTTGAATGAGAATCACCTTTGGAATTGTTTTAACCACGATTTGCTATTGCAAAAGACTGTTTAGTTTTTAGTACTTCCTTTCAGTAAAAAGTTCAGAACATACAATTTATAGAAAACTTTCTGGGAAAAAAAAAAGGGACCTCAGATGGTTATAAGAACAAAAACAGAATAGATAATAAACATAGTAAACAGGATGAAGATCAAAATAAGTAGGACGGAGTTAAATGAACGCAGGATGTGTCTGGCTGTCCAGGGGACCAGGGGCGCTACATATACTACACAGTGCAATTTTTCTTTCACTCAAGCATGTCCAATCTTGTGCAAATGACAATGATACCGCAGAGTCAGCCATAAACCTCGCCTAATGTTTGTCTCTAGTGAGCTCTTCCCTCTTCCCCCATGTAAAGAGAGACGCCAAGCACCTGGATGCAGCCCAAAAACGACTGCCTGAATCTTATACCTGTCTCCATCGCCACATGGCTGAGTGCTTTCATCTTCTGTCTTCACTCCTGTTGACCTATCTACTCAACTGATTGACTGTCACGACATTTTCTCGCAGTTAGCTTTAATCATTTCATTGTAACAGTGCACTATTATGAAATGAGGCAAGCCGCTGCATATGCGAACAGAAAAGCCTACTATGGTGGCACAAAGCCCAATTTACATAGAAATGGCCAAATTACTGAGCTCAGCACAGCCAATAAGTGCTATAATTCAAAATGTCTACTGTGAGTAGCCAAGTTCAGGTCTCCGACAGGGTACAGCCTCCAGCTAACACTAACATTCAAAGAGCAAGTGGTCAGCAAGCAGAAGGGAATGTGTTGTTTCAGCAGGTTGTGGGTATTTTGTCATCAAGTATCACGCGTCCTCTTGCCCTTCTGTGTATTGATTCTCCCTGTGCTTCAGGCATGGCAGCCCTTACGGCAGAATCACAACACATTAAAATAGTCAACTGACAAAAGGGATACAAAGTGAAGTAAGGGGTTTCATACATCCTTAAAAATCTTAACAATAAGATATAAAGCTGGTTTTGATGTGTTGCAGCATTTGCAGACAGTTTTCCCAGAATTACAAAAGTCATCCTCTCATTCAAAGTGTTGATCAATCAACTCTTTGCCCGCTGATGGGGTTGATTCATAGCCTCTCCATTCATAGGATTTGCATAGAAACATCTTAATTATGGTCACGGCGTGAGCTAGGTGCAGGTGGCCATTCACCAGCAAAATGATAGATTATCACCCCATGGATGTGATCAGTTATTCTTTCCAGCAAAAGAATAATAAAAAAAAAAGTCATTTCCATAAGCATACTAATTCACATTTACATAGAAATGAACCCAGATGCAAATGAGTAAAGCTGCATGTTACTTGAAACTGGTCCACTTTCTGTACTGATGCATCAACAGGCATCACCTAGATGAATCTCAAAATCCATCAAGCATGTTGAGCCAGTGCTGCGCAAAAGGGGAAAACAAAACAGTTGGAAACAATGAGGCCCTTACAAGGGAGCCAATGTGATGGCAAAGGAATCATATGAAAGAGACTGCAAATCTTGGTTTAAGGTTAAAACAAAACTTGTTATAATACTGTAATAAAGGATTGTGCTGTAGCTATTTTCATTTACTTTTTTTTTCATTCAGTGAAGCATTGAAGAAATCTTTCAGATAAATGTGCTGTGAGTATGTGGACAGGAGAGTTTCCTGAAGTGTTGGCATTCTTAAATCAGTAGACATAGTGTTTATGATATCAAATATAAACGCTGAACATGAAATTAACTGGAGCTTATGACTGTCTGCAGGCTATGGTGTGACATTCTGGAGACAGAGCTTGATGAGCGCAGCATGACAAACAGGATGGATTTAAGTGCTGAAATTAATCAGGATTTATTTTTATGTATGCTATGACTAGCATGAAGCAAATCGCATTAAGGGAAAATAGAGGGAAACCAAATTGAGGCTAAACAGTTCTTGTTTCTAAAACTGTTAACGGATTATTTGCAGATCTCTATCTGTATGCTGTAGGCTATACCATTGCTTCAAGTCTAATAATATCATGAGTGATGCAGTGATTTGCCTATATTTCTGACTACATAAACTATCGAGATCAAAGATTTGACTTCGATTTGTCAACAGAAAATCAGGAAAAAAAGAAAAAAAATGTTTGCAATAAAAGTAACACACTTCTGTGATTGAAAAGGACGACTAGGATGTAATCTTTTCAACAATCTGCAAGCGCGGCAGCCGCGGGAGAGCGCAGAGATGACTGGAAACGGACAAAAACAACCCTCTATCATTCAGCACCTGGGAGCCTAAAGCTCAATTACTGTCAATAACTGCTTAGAAAGAAAGTTTAGAAAAACAACAAGCAGAATTAGCAGACTTTTATTTTAACAAGCTCTTAACAAAGCTTCCTTCTGACATTTCAAGGTGTTAAATGCACAGCTCAATCCTTCTATTGATCACTGTGGGGAAATGCATTTTCTGCATTTAGCCCATCCTAAGTAGGAGCAGCAGTGGGCAGTCACCATGGAGAGCCCAGGGATCGCCTCAAGCTGTAAGCCAGCGCCTTGCTCAAGGGTACAGTGGCAGGAGAAATTAGCCTAACATGGTTTAATGGTGAGAAACATAAACAGAAGGGTCCTAACCTGGATCTGAAGATCTTATGATTTGGGTTTTCTGTCTAGTCACTGGCCCATCTAATTGTTACATGAATAGCTTCAGAGTCACTGAGAAAATGAAGAAATGTGTCCATGCATGTGTAAATCTTTTACCTACAGATAAAACTGGACAATTTTCAGCATATTCAAAAAAAACCCTTTAGCTTTAACTCCAGTTAATTTAGAGATATAAATTCTCAGATGAAAATAGATATCACTATATTCAACATAATTTGTCTCCATTTATCAGATGATGCGTGCGCATTCTCCTTCTCGCCTCACTTTTTTACTCATTACCTTCTGCTTTGCACAAGAATGCACAAAGCCTCTGGCCTCGCACTTCCAGCCCTCGTTTGGACAAATTCGGGCTTTGTGCCAGCTCTTCAGGCACACCACAGCCTGCATGTCCAGTGTTTGCATTGTCAAAGCCCCTCTAGTCATTGCACCCCCCAGTTTAACCATCATGGCCCGAATCCACTCAGCCGTGACTAAGTGACTCTTCCTGAGTTTCATAATGAAATCATTCAGTCATGCGCAGGAAGTTCCTTGTCCTGTGTAGCCACGAAAGAATTCTAGTTATGTTCTTCCCCTCACAGGCCACCAGGAAAGGCACAGTGTAAGTCAGTTTGTCACCTAGTGTCTGGGAAAACACCAATTCTTTTCTCCCCACTTTATGGCAAAAGCACTCAGCCTTGTGCACTTGAAATGGAGGTAATGGAGAAAAAGCTCAACTAGCTATGTGCAAGTATACAAAGAATCTAAGATCTACAAATACATCCAAAACGTAATAATGGATATGTGATGCCTCTTTCTTTACTCTTACACATACACACAAACAAGTGTAACAACAACAAGCAATTTCAGGGGGTTACGTGTGCCAGAATAATTCTTGGCAGGTGTTGTCATAGTCTTGTTGTCACCATAAGTTTGCCAGGCAGTTGGCAGAGAATTTGGGGGAGTCGCTGCTCTTGTCCAAGATATATTTAATCTCCAAAACCTGCACAGCCACATCGTCTTTCTTGAGTGTGTATGGACACAGACAGGATACAGTAAAATATTAATTTGTGAGATTTAGGAAAGATGATGAGCAGATTTTTGTGGCTAACTGCTTCATACCTTTAAGTTAATCAGCTTCTGGCTGTAGCCTGAAATTGAACTGAGAGACACTAGACTGGTATTCTCACTAAGCTACAGTAAGAAAGCAACAGTGACTAGCATCCACTGAAATGTCTTACTGTTCCTAATAAATGCTGTGCTTTAATTACAAAATATAATGAAAAAGGATCTCAGTCAACGTTGACAGCGGTTTGTGTGCACAGCTGGGACGCTTCACTGCCTGAGAAGTGTCTGTGTGTGCTGGTGTGTCCATGGAGATGATCCTCCCTCAGCTCCTCTGGAATGTTTGCAATTTGCACAAAGAAGAAGAAGATTGGCTGGGATACCTGGGGTCTGTGCTGGGGCCTGCCGTTGGCCCCTGGCTGTCTGCGCTTGCACACAAAAAAAAAAGCACAAAACTGACACGCATTAACGTGTAACTCTAATAATCTGATGCCACAAGCTGGGACGAGTTGCATTCATTAGACCAGCACAAAAACGTACGTACATGAAGAATTTGTTGCTGTTGGGTGGAAAAAAAGAGAGACCCAGAGTCTGTGCGGTGATCTGAAATAAGCCAGGCGGTAAGAGTGAAGGAAGAACATATGTGAACAGTTAAGGGTGTTTCAACAATCTCTTTGAAATATCCCATTAGTGTGATTACAGCTGGCAAAGACCCGGGTTAAAAAATTACTTTCTTGTGCAAAAGAATCCACAAAAAAAACTAATTAGGAAAATGAAACTTTCATTCTCAATTTAGGTTATAAATAAAGTTGACAGTGATGCTGACAGCAAAGACAGATGCACAAAAAGATGGGAAAGATGTGGATGAAATATGGAGGGGGGAAATCATGCGACGCTAGAATGAGGAAAGGTCACAAGCCTGGTTTAGCCGTGCAGACCTTGGTTAGCATTGTTTTTAATCCCGGGAGCCTGCAGCTGGTTGTAAATCTCTTTGCAAGCGCTCGGCATTAACAGATGTGCCAAGAGCACCATACCCAGCTGCAAGTGCAGTCTTTGCAAGCCCCTTGAAACACACGCTCATATTTTAACTGAAAAGGTAGCACATTAACATGACCTTCCTTCGCCTATACACCAGTCGGTGCACGTATTGATCCCCAAGTCCCTATTACAGCTGAAGCACAGCAAAAAGCCTCCAGTTATACCTATTTACACCTCTGCTGCTTTTCTCCCTTTATGCAGTCACCAAGCAGGAAGAAGAACAAATCACTGAAACACATGCCGCAAGCCATGAAATAAAGTACAAGTACAGAATTCGAGCCACTATTTGTACAAGGCGCATCCATCTCTCTTTGTGGAGCTGCACAAACAGTTTGTGGCATGTTCTGGAGTTGGACATATTTAAAGAAAGTTTAAAAGAAACCAGATGAGGTGTAGGAGAGAGCAAGGCTGGAAGGAATTAGTCTGTCAAAAGTTTGATCATTGTCTTTCCCTCTGATGTATTCGTAAGTCTAGAACCAGAAATCAGACACAGAAGTGGGCCAGCGGTGGAACGAATAAGAAAAGGATGGCTCGGTGAGGGTCAAATTAAAAAATGATGCGGTGATGTAAAGTGAAAGCACAACCTATATAGCAAAAATAATGCAGCTGGCCTTGAGGTTTTTCTCTTGAAAACCTTTCACAGTTACAATTTCAACCCACAAAAAGCTGTAAATAGGGCTCTCCTCTGAGAGCAAAACACTCATTAATTGTGGGTTTGGACCCTTAGCAGCACATGAAACCAGTAAGACAGACTGCTTATAGGCTGCCCATTTATATTGTGTGACAAATATTCTGCAGTATATTTTGTGGCTATGGAGTGTCATAATATATAGTTAGGGAACATTAAATTCCTTTTCAAATGATGTCAAATAATGTCAGTCGTCTCCTTCAGTTCATCATTCTGGGTGAGATTATAAAGGGGATTAGAGATGCCTGTTGTAGCGTGCCTGTGGCTGACAGACTGGCTCCTGGGGAAGTGTGCCAGTGCAAGATATTTCTACAGTACAATGAGAGCACTGTATGGTAAAGTACAGAGGCAACAGAGGCTTCAAAAAAAAAAAAAAAAAAAAAAAAAAAAGCAGCACGCCAGACAAAATAGGTAAATATTTGATGCGCTCTAATAAGGCAGTTAAGAACAAACCGCATACAAAACACGCATTCACAGTTAAGTTAAATTACAGCATATTTATAAAAAACAAACAAAAAAAAGAGGAGATTTTGGAATGTTAAAAAAAGCACATTAAATTAGTTTAGCATCGAATTTACAAAACAGGTTGGCAGACAGTATTTACAACAGACAAATGCACAAATGAATATGATACACCTGTGAAATTAAGGCTAAGTATGCTATCCAAACACAATTACGAGAGTGCAGGTGCTGGCAATGCGTGTGCAAAAGATGTTCTATAAAAAGCGAGAGCCAGATGTCAAGAGAAATACAATATTCAAGAGTCAGCTTACATTAAGGCTTAGGAGTTCATCGTTGGGATCATTGAACACAAGTCAACAATCCAAACGCGCACGAAGGGCTACTTTATGGTACCCTATAGACACAGATAGTCTACTCTTTACATTTATTCATATTCAGGTGAACATCAGTGGGGTGAAGTAAAGACAGGGTCATTCTTCACAGTGAGGCATACGGGGAACACCTCAGCTTATAAACGTGTCAAATCAATTTATTAATAAACTAGGAAACACATTCTATTCACAGGAGGTAGTTCAGCTGGAGATTCAAGACAGTTTTGTGTAATGCGCATCAGCTCAGCACAGGTGTGCCAGTTGCGTTTGCAAAGCTCATTAATGTGCAGGCAGACAACAAATCCATCACCTGTGCATGCTGAACGTTCACAGCTGGCTGTACTTTCCTTTGCACTGCACAATGTGTTTATATAATCTGTCTATCCTGTCCTGGAGAACGCCAGCGTGCTCATCTGAGAGAAATCCTAATTCCTGAGACAAAGGCTCGCTGTCTCTGTAGAGCTCCAGCAGCCTTCGCCTGGTGTCTCTGCGCGTGTGCAGCTCTGCCACGCGCTGCGTTGTCCTTTTTCTGAACACGCACGCAGAGCTCAGGACTGTATTGTGATATTTCTCCCACATGTTTAACACTCGAAACCCGTGCACTAATCCGGCCTCGTTGTCTATGAATACGAGGTCACCATGGGGTGTTTTAAGGAGATTGTTCGTGTCCCTCTCCATTACACGGGAATCCCACTGCAAGCTAAACAAATTGCTGACGAGCCTGTCGAAGTTTGCCGTCAGGTAGTCTAATATGATCAGGTCAGTCCACTGCATCAGCTCCAGCAGCTCCGCCGTTGTCTTGTTCCGGAGCTCCTCGAGCGCAGGATGCAGCCCGCTGCTCTCCTGCCTCAGCGGCGCAGGTGTGATGACCCCTGTCAGGTTGGAGATCCACTGAGTGAGAGAAACCACGGCGCGGTCATTCCACTGTAAATCATCTAGGCGCGTCCTAACACTCTCCCATTGTTCACTGTCACTGTCCAGTTGGGACAATATGAGAGGGGGCAGGTTTGTGATGTCTAGCAAGCGTGCAAGGTAATAAGTCAAAGTTTCACCCTGCACCTGGTCCGCGTTTATCCCGTAACGCACACAAGCTTTGGTCCCGTCTGCAAACGTGGCGAGCTGATTGGATATCCTGCCGCATCCCGGTTCTAGCTTCACCACCCGGTATGTCCTCGCTTTCTTTTGCCAAGCCATAGCATATTCCTCTGTGAACCCCGTGGGAAGGATATCTTCCAACCATTCACTCCAAAATATCCCATTGTCCAATGGGGACAACTTGACCGGGCCCTCCCGCTGGGCTGACCTCTTGTTATCCCCATTCACATTGTAATCTCGACTTCCTGCAGAGACAGGTTGATTGGTGAGGTTGTGAACATTAAGTCTGTCGCCAAAGTGCAGTCTCTGTGGCGCCGGGACAGCAAGCAATGCACGGAAAGTTTTGGCTGAAAGGTCCACTGGAAGACCTTGGTGAAAAGACCCTCCACCTGGTACCGAGAACCTCCGTTTGTGTCGCTCCAAACGGTTCTCCAGTGCGCTCCAGACATAGAAAACACTTGCGAGGGCGCATAGGAGGAGAAGAGAAAACAAGTTCGCTGAAAGAGCCCTCATGGTGACGACCACCATTCCCTTTGGCACACAGAACTCCAGCAGATTTTAATAAGATACAGAAAGAAATAATTTGCTCCGATCCACAGTTGAGCTGGAGTGGCTTTGAGCGGTACGCTCTCTGTGCTCTACACCTCCGAAGCCCTGCGGCTCAAAGGCATACTGTTTGAGATCACAAGAAGAAGAGGTTGTCCGAAACTGTGTGAAGCTCATCTCCCGTCCTGTTCACGCGCCTTGTCATATTCCTACTCTGTGGGAAATAGAGAGCGCATTTCGTATCACCCCGATAGCCTCTATTGGACGTTCTCCGTTACAGCCCACTGCCGTCGTAAGGGCTTTCTGGGCGTTCACGCCGCACTGTTTCTCATCTGCCTTTATCTCTCCACCGGGCGCTGGGTGAGTTTGATTTGTGGTGGTGTCGGTTAGCAGAGACACACTAGGCGGTGAGACACGTGACTTTAGTCCCGAGATGGTGGGCGGATCGTGGAAAGGAGGGTTCCGAGAGGAACGGAGCAAGTGCACCGCGCTGCGTTTTATGTGTTTGTGTGATGTCAGAGAATTGTGTGATATTAAAAAAAAAAGGCAGCCATTATGATAACTGATGCCTAGAGTAGAATACGTTTTAATCAAATTGTATTCCGTGCCTGTGTATAAAGCTGTGCATGTGTGTCAGTGAGCCAAAGACAGGTAAGGATGGAATCCAGGGGAGAGAGTTTGCAGACATCACTTTTTTTTTAGGTTTGTGCGTAACATTTTTCACTATTTTGGAACTCTCTTTCTAATTTCTGTTCATTATGAGGTCATTGTGAATAAGAGAAAGCACTAAGTAATATCACCACATTTTACCTTGTAGTTTCAGCTGTCCATTTCAACACATTTCATTTCAAATTAAAGTCCACTCAGTGCTGATATTTAGCTTTAAGGCTGTTTGTATATTCATATTGGCAAAAAGACTCTTTGTTCCAGAACATACACACAAAGCAACCATATATGAACAAATTAACTGATCATGATGACTTGATTGAGACTTGAGGATGTCTGTGAGCCGTGGAGCCAAACGCAGTCCCTTTCTTTAAGAACAATGCAATCAGAAATAATCATTAACTATTTGAGTCTGTTTTTTTTTAAAGTTCTGATTTTACTTAATCTATTAACTAGATACACATGCAAATACATTTCCCCAATTTCTTTACCGCGCACTTTTATTCAGAAGTAGCCGATATGTTAAAACCAGGTCCTTGTTAGCAGATGAAACTTGCTCAGTCATGCATAGTTGATACAAATACACTATTTCAGTATTTTTAATAGTTCACACTCTTGATTAATATTTATAAAGAGCACAGTTATTTCAGTTTGTGCTGCTAAGCATTTGATCACTTTCCTATGAACACCGAGGGCATAATAAACGAAACCCCTGCTTGTTTCCTCCTTGTCCGCGACTTTTGTTAAACCAAAAGTAACATGCATACACATAAACTCCTTTGTACCCGTCTACCTCATTAAAATTCTCTGTCATTAGCATCCCGCCGCAGCCTATACGATTCCACTCGTGTTTTCACTCTCTGTATCTTGAACCTTAGTTTCCTAATCAAATTAATTGGGTCATTTTTATAGCAACATGCTGGCATACTAAATTGCCTGAGTCGAAAAGACAGCCACAGACAAGAATACTCAATTACAGCCAGTAAACTAGATGTCCACTAATGTATGCTCTAAATGCCTGGAGCGCTGAAACTCTTATCTCCATGCTGACATTCATATTATATCATAGCTTGAACAGAGGCAAAAAAAAAAGAGAGAGGACATTCTAGTTTATCCTTTTGAATCCAGTATAGAAGACAATCTCTTATAGAGGGGCAGGTGGAATTGTTCTGATGTGGTCCTGTATAATTTCTTTTCCTAGAGCATGTTTGATTCTGCATTGTAGATTGACAGTGCATTATAGAGAGACCAAAAAACCTCTCGATTCTGCAGAAGCAAAGAGGAAAGTATGAATGCAACAATCTCAATAAATGGTTTGTGTAGCGGTGCGTGGCTGAGGCCGGTAAAAGTGAGGGGTTTCCACCTGCTGTTTAAAACAAATTAGCTTTTGTTAATTGCAAACTGTCAATTTCCCAGAACTGCAGATAGTTAGGGCGCTCGGCAGGATTGCTAAATACAGGCAACTTTATAAATACGTTGAAAGGTAGTTTGAAAGATCTTTCTCTTTGGTCTCGTCATAACAATCCTTGGCCACCATGCCACTTCCGCGCCACTTGAAAAGTGAGTACCAGCTAGATTTAAGACTTCCAACGTCTAGACATATAAAGTGAAGAAGGCTTAAGTGCATTGCTGGAATTCTGTCTGAGTGTGGACTAACAGTAATGACTGGCTCAGTCGAGCACGGCTCTTGGTGTCGCTTTCCCCAAGCGCAAGTGTGGGCATGTTCACATATCAAACCTATCTGCTTTCTTGCTGTCTTTTCTGCAGGTCACCTAACCCCTGTGTCACCCCAACCCCCCCAAACACACACACACACATACACATATACCTCTCCCGCTGCTGTCATGCCCCCTACTGCTGCATTCCTCCCACAACAGTCCCACGAGGGCTGTAACTTATGGAAACCTTTTCTCCCCTGGTCATGGCTGTCCGTAGTCAAGTGCCGCAGTGACACGGGAGAGCCCAGACCGTCTGTCATTCTGTCTGCAGCAACACAGTACACCCATCACTAGCTGTCTGACAACGCCACAGCTGTGATACAATCTCGTGGTCTCTGTGTGGTGCCTGTCTGCCAGCGCAGATGGACGCAGGGAGGGAAAGGAGACATTAAGGGACGGAGACAGAGGAAGAGAAAGTGCAGTGAGCTTCTATCACTTCCCTCGCAGTCTTAGGTTGTTCATGCTGAGTAATAACTCATGGGTCCCTTGACACTCTGTGGCACTCTGTTTCCTGGACTGAATAATGAATGCGCAGGGCTTCCATTAGTGTTGAAAGCTACGATTATTTCACTAGGCCTTACAATTACTCATGCTCTGGGATTTGGGGACAGGGTGGGGGAGATCCATGGGGATGAATTTGTGTCTCCTGGTTTATGTATGTGCACAGATATCTGCATGTGAACGCACATATGCTCATAGGTGTTTATTCTAAAGAAGTGAGTAGAAGAGAAGAATGGGCTTGGAGGTCGGTGTGAACACATGTATGCTTGAGCTGTCAATACTGGCATGTTTCTATCTGTTCACGAAATCCAGCATGCTCTCCTCTCTCTGTTCAAATCTATATACAGTAATTTTAGTAGAGAATGTATATTATTGCAGTGAATACTTCAGAGGAACATAATACAATTACTTTAATTACTGGTGACAAAGGCACAATCTTGTCAGCAAGTAATGCTTTGGAATCGTGTATAAATTGCCCAAAATTGACTTTATCGTCAGCAGACTATCCTGACTTCAATTAGCCGGCAGATGCTGCTGCTCTTAAATGCGCGAGGTAATTCAGTTTAATTCTCGTCTGGAGTTTTCCCAGAATGATGCCATTTTCAAAAGCAGTTTCGCTCGTGGTTTTATTTAGACCGAAATACAGGGAGCGAGCAGAAACAAGCAGCCTGCGCAGAATCAAGCTGAAGCTGTTGCTACAACAAGAGATCCACTGCATTGCTGAGCATGGCACACAGCCATCAAACGGCTGCCTTTTTTCCACTATTCACTGCGGTTTCACCAGTCAGCCTTTGCCAATTTCCTGATACACAGGCTCAAGAAGAGTGGTTGGTTGGCATTTCCTAATAGTGAATGGGTTATTGTTCATAAATGCTGAATTTATCCAGTGGCCGTGGAAGAAAAGATGGCCGGGTTATTGATGTGCTGCGCCCCTTGTCTCCGTCTGGCTTCCATGCAGCAGAAGTTCCAGAGGGGAGATTTGAACGAGCAGAGGAGTGGGCCATTGAAATTCAGCGCTACACAAGGGAGACCCTCTTACAAGAGTGAAATCAGGAGGGGAGGAAGGAGATGTACTGTGGAGCCACTTGATTAAAGAATCAGTGTCCAATCTCCTGGATTACACCCTGTGACCTGCCATGCCAAATCCCCTATTAAATAAGTCAAGAATTGAATTCTTTTTCTTTCCTTTCCACTAACTGGCTTATTGACTCAAGTGTGCTCAGTGCTTTGTGGCGAGGTCCGCCTTTCAATTGGCTAAAGGGAGGGTTTAGGAACATCTGATCATTATTTAGAAAGTCATGACTTTCAAAGCCTTGGTATTTTTTTTTTCCAGTTGAACTGCACCATGTGATGCTGTGATATCACCCTCCGCAAGCTTCCCCAGTGCTTCAGGGGGTCATATGGTCAGTTGAGATTAGAGATGGAGGTTGAATGTCTTCCTAACATTTCAGCAAAACATTCAGCAGCTTCAAGTTTAACGTGCAAACAGCGTGAAGTGCTTGCTCTCAAATCGCACTGGAATGAATCTTCTGCGTGTGTGAGAGAAGAGCGCAGCGGTCTAAATGCATCTTCTCTCCCAACGCCTCCCCGCCCTCCCCAGATTTCAAACCAGTTTAAAGCAGCCACTAATGAAAAGCATGGGACCTTTTCAGCATATGGCCCGAGCTTACATGGAGAGAGGAGGGAATGCAATCGCATTCTTTTGAACAGATGCGCCAAGATAGGCATATTAGCATGACTTATTTTATAACCATATCATAAACCAACTCCAGCTAAGTCAGTTTTTCTAATCTGTGCATAAGCAAGAGTACATACAGTGTTATTAATTGCAAGGCTAATCATTATTAATTCATCATATGGAGCATACTGTAAACACGCACGGGTTTATACTGTGGCAACAGCTTATGCATTCATTTCGTCCTGGCACTTCAAAATGCACCTTGGATCGAGAAGCTGGACATCGGGCAGGCAGAAAAATAGAATATGCTGACAAAGTGTGAAGCTGTCACAGATCTGCTGATCACAAACTCCCAAATAAAATTAAGGCGCTCACACCACATACATTGGTCGAATACAAATCTCCTGCTAGTAGCGTCTGAAAAAGTTTCTGTTATTTCAGTGCTAAGATCTGTGTTTCCCTGTGGTAGCCCCCTTTTTATGGCTCCTCGGCAGCAGTGATAGTGGTGTTGTGGGGGCATTAAGAGGGGGGGGGGGGGGAAAGGCCAAATCCTGTACACAACCTTGACCCCCTTGCATTTTGACCTTTTTTTTTTCTACCCATGAGACTGGTAGTGTTGACAGGACCTTGGTGGGGGAGGGGTAGGCAAACAAGCCACATGGAAAAGACTAGCAGGCAAATGCTGCAAGACTATGGAAAACTTTTCTCAATGTTGGCTCAGTCTTCTGCTCCAAATTAGCATGCATTATAGGCTGTTTGCAACCTGACTCAAAGAACGGCCTGGCTTTGTGAGACTTTCCATGGCACAGGATGCCCAAATCAGGAATAATCCCTTTACGGTTATCTTGTAAGCTTTGTTCTTTCTTGTGAAATCTGCTGCATCAACTAATATTTGGTTGACCTGCAAAAACATGTAAGATAGGTTTTGTAATTTAAACTGCAAAGAGGAGGCTCAGCATTCTGGCAATTTTATTTGGGTTTTATGTCTCTGGAAGTTGGCTATAGAGTGAAAGCCTGATCATTTATGGCTGTGGCCTTGCAGAGTGAGTCTTTTCCATAGACCTTGATGCTGAGTGTATTTTACTTGCCTATGCTTCACTGGTGCTGAGAATCACTAATGTAGCTGATAGCACCCACCACTGATAGATTTGTGTCCCCCGGGACAGGTTTGTATCACTGCTGGCTGTCAGCACATACATTATGTCGTTTAAAGAAGAATGATCACTGCTATTAACAACAAAGCAGGCCCAATTGAATAATTTAGCACAGTGGGTAGTCACAGTGGCTTGTTGCTGATAAAGAAGTGGAGAATTGATCAAGCAGCTCTCACCTATCCTTGGAAATATAAATAAGAAAATAAGATCAGAGTAATTAGTTAAGGTGCCCCGTTCCAGTCCGGTGCCTACTGCTTACATTCCTCTCCCTCTGACAGTCAATCAAAATTGTGATTCTACTTTTCTGCTTGCAATGGCAAATCAATATGTTCCATAACAGATGGAAGCAGAAATAATGGGATGTCCCTTCTGTGTAATGCAAAAGCTGATTTTCTTTCTTCTTCTCTCTTTGATCTGGTTTTGGTTTTTTGTGACTTTGCTCCAGAAGTTCCAAGAAAAATAAAATAAAACATCTTCCACCTCCCGGCTGCCTATCGTGGGGTGCTTTAGATTTATCTCATGTCTCCTTTGAGAGGAAATACGTGGATTTGATGGATTTGTAGACTCAGACTCCCTCTAGAGGGAGTGAGGATCAACAGCAACACACACACACACACACACACACACACACACACACACACACACACACACACACACACACACACACACACA
>JAVDPK010001034.1:413874-430587 GCA_034780415.1 Cichlasoma orientale | reverse complement strand
TGTGTGTGTGTGTGTGTGTGTGTGTGTGTGTGTGTGTGTGTGTGTGTGTGTGTGTGTGTGTGTGTGTGTGTGCTTGGACTATACCCAATTTTCCATATAAATTTTCCCTACATCAAATCTTTTTTTTTTAATTGTGCTCTGGGATGCTATACGGCAGGTTAATATTTAGCACAGCTGAAAAACATACCAACCTGGTTCAATGTTATGACGATGACTAGAAAGCAACAAAACCTTCTCATATCCCAAAATTAATACTTCTATAAATACGCACAGCAGATCAAGTGTTGAGAGTGCAGAGCTTGGCGTCCACACCCTGCCCCCTGTCTGGTGGCACCTGTTTCTTTTCCGTGTTGGACTCCATTAAGAAGTTCTTTTCTCTAAAAGTCTAAATTCTTGCCAGTTGTTCCATTCCTCACACAAAATCTGAATTATGCTACTGAAAAAATGTTGAGATCATGAGCTCCTCTGTGGAGACTCCTCGAGCGCCATAACCAATAGAAACCAACAACAAAACACAGAGATCAGAGAGAAAAACTGCTCTCTGAGCAGTAAAATTGGAAAGGAGGAGAATTGGTCCTGTTAAATGTTGGGTTTCTGTTAATGGGCTCTGGGTTGCTGTGGTTCACTTTAAAGTAGCTTAGTGGTTCCAACTGTGGTGTCTCATGCTGACCTCATTCGGCCCCAGCATTTTGATTCCACGCTCTCCTTTCTCTTACCTCCCCTATAGCTCGCTGACCAAATTATTTCCATAGAGGTAGCATAGCCCGGTGCTTCGCTGAGTGCACTGACAGCAAGGGGATAAAAAAAGACGTCCAAAACAGAAACCTTGTTTCCATGGTACACCAAAACAAACTCTCAGCGTGAGACAGACGTGCGGTTCATTGCTCGCGTGGCTATTATTTAGTGGCAAATGACACAACAAAGGTCACTCTAGGGAAACAAAGATGAAGGAATTGCAGTTGTCTAATGCAAACGGCAGAGATGTCAGACTTCAAAACTCCCACTTGGAGCCCAGAATAGATTCCTTCCTCCAGCATACCAAACTTTCCTTCTCTCTCTCCTTCCATGTCCCTCTGAGATTTCCATTATAGGATTTTTTTTAATTCTTTTTTTTTTTTTTTTTTACCCCAGTTGTCCAAGCAGGAGAGCATTGTCAGCAATTACTGGATAAGCTTCCAGTGCTACTGCCACCAGCTCCAGCTGTTCTTCTTCAATAATTCAGTTGTCATGGCATGCCACTATGATCGAATGACAGTGTCTGCAGTCTTCCTATAAACTTGACTGGACGGGATTCATGATCTTGAGAGCCATTTAGATGGTGGCACGAGATTATTTGAGAGACGACTCGCACTCAGAGCGCTGAAAGAGAAGGTGACCTTGTGGAAACCCAGTCAGCTCTTGATTTATATTTAAAAGGAACGTCTTTGCTTTATTGGTCAGTGATTAAAATGAGGAATGAGCCGATCTGAATGATAGAATTCTTCTATAAGTTATAAAAGAAGGAAATAATCATAGTAATAAAAATAATAATTAATGCACAGTATATTTATATACACGAGCACACACTGCATTCACGTAATATAAATCTAATAACACATAGTATATCCAAGGACATAAATGGGGTAAACCAAAGCCAAAGCTTGTTATGGGTATTATATACAACATCTGGTTTCAAGTTTTAAAATCTTTAATAGATTGCTGAAGACTGAAAGATGTTTAATAGTGTTTTATAAGTAATTGCTGGCAGATTTTATATTCTGCTGTGCGTGAGTTAGCACAGAAAGCTGAGGTTTGCAGATAGTTTACATATGCCACAATTTAGATGGTGTTGCATTTTAAAATTAAAAAAAGTTGTTTCTTTTCTTTAAAAAAAAACAACAAACTTCACCAGTAAGACTCAGCTGTGTTCTGGTTTAGACAAAAAAACCCCCCAGAAAAAACAAACAAAAACACTATACTTGACATCTACCTCCACATTACAAGGGACTAACTGGACTCTATATCACGATCTTGGAAGAATTCCAGTCACATGCTGGATATTATTTGTGTGTAGAGCTCACTGGTGTCACCATATGTACAGTATATGCCTCAATCTTTCCAGCAATCTATCTATATATGTCGCCAAGCGTGCTATAAGAGTCTTAACTTTAATGCAGTTCCTTGCTGTTGCAATCTCTCACAGATGGCTCTTTTGTCTCGGATCAACCAGGTGAAATCCACGTCTTTGTCATTCCCAGACAGAGCAGCCATGGCTGCATAGCGTCACTGGGTGGAGACCCGGGAAGCCAGATTTAAAGCTTTATATTAAGCAATGTGTAAATGTTGACCTCAATTATAGATTGAGGTGACTCAAAAACAGCGACAATTTGGAGAGTGACTTAAAAACAACAAGTGAGAGCATGTGAGTCAAAGCTATGTTGAATGTCGCTGGCTAGATTACCTCAGTATGCATTTCAATCAAGTATGAATTGGATAGGCACTGGAAATAACATGAAATGTAATTCTTAAGGCGCTTAATCCAACACGACACACATATAGGCGTACATGAAATGATCAAATATTAGCTTTTATTATTAGATTAATAGCTTTACGGACTTCATGCGAGCAGGGTGAGTGAGTTCAGGTAAATGGACACATAAACGTGTATAAATGCGTAGTGCACTTCAATCAAAATACTGTAAGCAAGTTTAGTTTAGCTCAGTTACTTCTCACATACCCTTTAGGTGAAGATGCATTATATAAAAGAGGAAATGACCGAGTGAGTGAAAAGAACAGGCATGGCTCTGCACCTCCTTGGGGGCAGACAACTATGCATAAACACGGTGGTTGTGAATACTAGAGTACTTCAAAAGGGTTCACAAAAAGTTCAGCACATAAATTTGAGTGTATTTTGAAAAAGTCGTGTCCTGAAACTGTCCTGCCAGGTTTGAGTTACTAAACTGCACCTTATGATGACGTTCGACTGGAAAAGGCTTTGCTGAAACGCTGCTGTGGGCATCTTGTCCTACCTGTGAAGCAGATGGCTTCGATTCCACATACTGAAAAGAAGGTAATGGACATGGCAGGTTGTGGCATGATGAAGTGAGATGGTTAACTGTTGGGGGGGCAACAGTGTTTTCTTATTGTCCATTCTGTAACCATAGTAATGGAATGTGATGCCATAATTAGATTAGTTCATATTAAAACCACATGGTTCTGTAGACAGACACCTTCATAATGTCTGACCCCATGACAACCCTCAGACCTCAAACACAAGTTAATGCTACTGTTAACAAACTAATTAGACACCAGTCTGAGACTGCACTTTTACAAATAACATTGAACAAATTTAGTAACACAAGTGTAGCCAACATGGGAATTCTTGCAGTGACCCCCAGATAATTGTGCCCCCACTACACTGCTTTCTTTATGTGCTTGGTAATGAGATTTTTCTGTGTGCCGTGGGCGTTCACCAACAACAGTCACTGTGGAGCTACCTGAGGAAATGCGGCTCAGAATAAACTTAGGCCATGAGAAAATGTTTCCCTTTGTGAGAATGCCTTGACTACAGTAGCATGATGGATGGAGGTATCAGCAGGCCTCTGTAACCCAAATGAAATTACATCAGCTTATCAAGTTTTATTAACCAAGTGGCAATGCGGTTAATAAAATAGTATGAAGATTTATTCCCTCCTTATTTATTTATCCATTTTTCTTTTCTTTTCTTTTCTTTTTTGAAAAACAAAGTTTACCAGTGGTTTCTGCTGGAACGAATAGTTTATGCAAGACATAGCACAGAAGGAAATGTATTTTTTGTGAGCACGGTCACAATATTAATGTACCTAACATATTTTTTGACTCTGAGTGCAGAATTACATGTGAGACTGCAACAATTCACAAAATTAGCTCTCCCACGAGCTTCTCCACTGTAAAGTTGTTAGCATCATTACTTCTGCCTCGGATCAATGACAGAGTTCCTCGTACTCGGAGAGGTCGGGATGTTTGGTGTCAAATCTCCCAATTAATTTACAGTAACTTATCTTTTTGTCTGGGAAATAAAATTTTACAGAATCACACATTTTTAGGTCCTTTTGAGCTAAAAATGATTTTCAGCCAATTAAGCAATTTTAAAAAACCCAAGTTTTGGACTGGACAGTAAAAGTATCTGTCCTGGAAGCTGTATTCACCTTCTTATATAACACACACACACGAAGGTGATATGCATCTTACACTACATTGATACTGTACTCAGTATCAAACTTTAGTTATTTTCTTTAAGTAAAAAATACAAATATAAATACCACATCTAGTGTGCGTTCTTTACAGGCAGAGAGGACGCAGCTGGAGTCGGTCTCCACATTAAAAGCCTCGGGTTTCAGATAATAAACTATTATGCATCTGGATAAACAGAAGAGTGGTGGTGAAAGGTGGACAGAAAGTGCACTAAGCCAGACACTATTTCCTTTTTACTCTCTCTTCTCTTACTTTCCTCTTCCTGCTACTTTCCCCTCTTTATCCCGCTGCCATTTAACTTTTTTCTTCATAAACTAGCTTCATTTCAGTCTGTTTATTCAGTTTTCCCACCAAAGAAATACATATACCGCAGTTTGTGTGCACTTTTTGTGATCTAAACCCTGCTGTTTTAAGAAACTGCCACGGATATTTGATTCTCTTTCTCTGAGTCGTTTGATCTGTGTTCCCCATGAGCTCTCACATGCAGCTTGCAATGTGAGAAAAGAACAACAGATGAATTAATTCCAGTGCCACAACCAGCTGAAATAAACACTCACACACACACGCACACCCAGGAGACCCAAATAGATACAAAATAACAGTCATAGTAAACACACACAAAAACTATGTTTTCATTGGCTACCTTTCTGTTGTTTTCATGTTTCAAAGACGTTTTGCGATCTGAAGTCAATCAAAACTAAATTGTTTTACATCATGTGAATATACAGTCGTGTGAAAAAGAAAGTTTCCACAAGACTTTGCAGTCCCGTGGAAAAAAATAGACTTACTGCTTCCATGGGAGATAAGAGGAGAGGGTAAGCAAATGCACTTCATTAACTGAGCATAAGCAAGTGTGACCACCTCTATAAAAGCAGAAGTTTTGGGAGTTTGCTGGTCTGGAGCATTCAGGTATGTGTTAATACAATGTTACAATCTTCACAGGCGTGGGCATCCCAGCAAATTTAGTCCAAGGTCAGAGAAATTGCAAGAAAATAATAAAAACAAAACAAAACAAAAAAAACAATAACTACATTTCAGACCCTACAGGCCCCAGTTAGCATGCTAAATGTTAAAGTTCATTGTAGTGCAATTAGAAGAAGACTGAACAGGTATGGCTTGTTTGGAAGGGTTGCCAGGAGAAAGCCTCGTCTCTCTAAAAAGAACACGGCAGCACGGCTTAGGAGTGCAAAGTTGAGTCTGAACAAACCACAAAGTCCAATGAGACCAGAGTGGAGATGTTTGGCCATAATGCAGCACCACGTCTGGCAAAAACCAAACACAGCACATCAGCGCAAACACCAACTGTCATGCACAGGGGTGGAGATTGTTTGGACTTGTTTTGCAGCCACAGGCCTGTACTGCGAAGCAGGATTTCATCTTAGCCAGGCAACTTCAGGGTTAACCCTGGGTTTTCTACGGAGGTGATTCACTTCTTATTGAGCTATATTGCCATGGTAACTGCTGTAAACCTTGCTCCAGGTTAGGTTAGAGATCAACAGATATGAAATCACTGCCTACGGACCAATCCAGTTCTCCAGAAAAATAATGTCACCATTCCTGGAAGATCCTCTGCGGGGAGAGTAGGTGGGTCTAAAGTTTTTCAGTAGCTGCTAAAGTCTTTGTGTTTCCCTGATGAGCATCACTAATAAATAAAGAATAAATATACATTCTTGGACCCAACTTCCTTCCTTGATTTTCATCATATAGAACAATTTCATTGAGTCTTTTATTAATACATAATCCTAAAACAGAACACCTACACTATACTTGCATACCTCACATTAAATTTGTATGTGGACAAAGTGTCAAACACCTCAGAGTCTGCAGCTGAGAGAGTAAAAACTAAAAACTGTCAGGAGCAGGTTCTGTTCTGAGTTTTGGTCAAAAATCGACTGGAAGTGCCACATTTTCACTGAGTCTCTTATTTACGGCATGTTTTAAACACATTATAGATTCTCTGCTGGGGTAAAGTCGATGTTTTATATAAGCAAGCTATTAATGTGTACCCTACTGAAATCACTGACTGAAGCACAAACTGTGCGTTGCATTGTTTTGGGAATTTGCATGTATTAATTTGAATTTGTAAAAAATGTTGTTACAGTTATTCTAATCTGCTGCCCAGTCTCTTTTTCATTGCTGGAACTGCAGCTATTGGAACACAGGAAACACACCAAGAATACCTGTTTAATGAATCAAATTAATTTCACTTTGATTAGTGACAAATTAAAGCAATTTCCACATCTACTTTGTTAGGTAACAGGACAGCAACCTTTGATGTTTAAATGTATCCAGTTTAAAGTAATCGAATGTGCTCTAATCATTATATAAATAAACAAGCAGAAGCACCACGAGTGCGCTCATTGATGAAGTAATTAACTTGAATTAAAATGTGTGTAAATTGTGTGTGTTGCTGAAATTTTAACACTTAATAAATGAGCTTTTGTTTTTGAGCGTTGCAGGTTAGGACCCAAATGGAGAACACAGAGGCGGAGTTCAAAGCAAAAGACAAGCCTCTATTATGACTGGCAGTCCAGAACATAAATCCAAAACACAGAGTGGAAGAAAACCCAGGGAAACACACAATACAACAAGCAGGCACGGGAAGGTAACAAAGGAAGTGGAGAAAGCTGGGGCAGACTAGCACAGGTGAAGACAATCAATACAATGAGGCAGGGGAGGAAGTAAAACTGAATACAAGACGCGAGAGACAAAAGACCATCAAAATAAAACATGAAGTGAGAATAGTACATTAATACTGCATTAATCCGTGAGCTGGCACTGAGGAGCTGGGAGACAGATGTTTTTACCTTCAGACAGAGCCAGATTAGCTGTTTCTCTCTACTTACATAAGCTAAATCGAACTTTTGCTCCCACTCCCCACAACCCAACTGATTGCTAAAACAAAACAAAGTTTCTGTTTTCTCACTTATCTAGGTGTGAACTTGCATAACAATGGCCTCAATGCTTTTTAAGCATGAACACATCTGCAGAGAAGCTGACATCAATTCTAGCGCCGCATCACTGATCGCGACTTTCCCTTATCGTTTGTCAGTTTGCGTTCGCGCCACCATAACGAGCAAAGCAGAAAACACGTTGACGCTCACTTTCGTTCATGAGCAGTGACGTCGTCTGCTAAGTGAAGCGAAGGGTGTTTTTGGGAGACCACTGGTAGTGGAACTCCTTGCTAGGCTGGGCTGAAATCTGAAGCCTTAAGAGAAGTGAGAGAGGGAAACAGGAGGGAGAAGGAAAGGAAGAGAGAAAGAGAGAGAGAGAGAGAAATGGAGGGAGGGAGAGGAATGAGGGGCCGAGAGAAGGTGATGTCAGCTGAGTTCAGAAAGTAAACAGAGTTCCAGACTGCAGCATGCTTTCTGAGGGACAGAGACTGCAGCTGGGGAAAACCCATGGGGTTATCCGAACAATCCCCTGGTTCACCACCTTTATCTCTGGGAAGGGGGACTGGCTCCTCTTCATCTCGGTCTTCATTTTCATCTCCTTGCCCCAAGGGACAGCCTGGCCCTACGGTAAAGAATGGCAATTAATTTACCTTCATCTCTCTTTTTACTCTCTCCTATCTCTATGTTTGGCACAGCCTCTTGGCTCTTTGTTCTCAAAAAGCCGGCATCAGCACTCTTGCCATCCCCTCTTCCTTTCTATCCCCTACGAGTGCAGCGGCACTCAGCAACATTTGTAAAAGAACAGTCACAGAGAGAGATGCAGTGATGTATAATCCTTTTTTCTTTTCTTTTTTTTTCTTTCACACAGGCAGCAAAGAAAAAAACAACTGACAAGTTTGTGCAATGTTTGTCTTTAAAATTCTTGTTATGAAATACCGAGGAAGGGATTGTCCTGTGTGGCTTTGTTTACTGTCTCATTAAAAAGGGTTCTGGGGGCCTTTATATATTTTCCACTGTAGTTGTTTTGTTCCTAAATAAAAAAAGAACAACATAAGAGTTACATGTTGCCACATATTCCTAGTGGCGAATTGAGGCTGTTGCAGTCCTAATAGAGCACTTGAATCTTGGCATACATTCTCCTTTGTGCAAGAGCCTCTCTTTAAAGAGTTTACATGTAATGTGAGGGAGTTCTCCTAGAGACTGAGATTCACTCTGCCTGTTTACCCTTGAAGTGCTGCAGGAAGACGTGAGTCATGTTTGAGACAATCACGCCGACTGGGGTAATGTGTGTACCATACACCGTCTCCAAGGCTCCGAAACCAAACCTCTGCCCTCTGCTTGATTCTTGTTCGCATGATTCTCGTGCAGTAAAATACTCCATTCAATTTGTAATGTTGGTAAATGTGGCAAAGGGCTTGGCAGAGTGCAGCTCTGTTCAGCTGTAGTGATTAAAAGAGTTTCCACTGGCTCATTTACCTACTTGTGTTGTTGTCAGTCAGCTGAGTCACTGTCAGCGCAGCTCGTTATATAATCACGTATAATCAGCTGATGATAGATGTTTTCTATTGAGCAACCTAAAATAGTTTCCATTTTCAGGCAAGCAGGGCAAGGGTTTTGCATGCATATCCTATTTTTGTGCATTGTTTACACTCACAGTCACATGTGTGCGTGAGTGTGCCTGTGTATATTTCCATTTTTGCACGTTTTGGTCTCCCCGCTGAGGATTTCTGAATTGTGTGAGGCTTCCTGTTTAGGATCTCCTAACACACTCCCCTCATAGTTTGTTAAGCTAAAACCTAAAATAAGGTTTAGGAGCTTCTGGGTACCGGGCAGTAGGAGACAATGGCTAAAGCAAGCAGTTGTAAATATCAGCATTAGAGTGGAGAGGGGAGAAAAAAAAGTCTTGGCACAGACTTACAGTTACACATGATAAAAACTATTGGCCCCTGGTTTTGGAAATTTAGTGGCTCATGTCAGACTCAAGTTTTGGAGTTATATGCTTAAAACAAATGTGCACACCTCAGACTCATGTTTGACCCACATTATGGAATGCTTACCATTTCAGCACAGCTAATAACAGTATTGGGCTCCAGTGAAAGCCTCGTGTTGCAAACAACCAATTATGTCACACTGGAAGAAGTCAAACTACAGCAGAATTACCCCAAGGAGGTCTATTTTAGTCAACTAAATTTTAGTAAAAGGAGAATGTCCACCTCTTCACAGGCAAGCATACAACGCCGCCCGCTGTCATCTATTTAATGGTTCTTGTACAGGCTGAGATGGGGTTTTGGGAGCACTGAACAGGACTCAACCTTTTGTGCATGTATCATACAATGATTAAGCGTGTGGTAGTAGTTGCCTGACAACTGCATTGCATCGGCATGCCTTCATAGCTGTCAGGATAAAAATAATTAAAGAGGTGGGGCTCGTCAAGGAAGGTGAAATTACATTAGGTAAGCAATGGTTAAAAAAACAAAACAGGAAGGCTCCCTTTTTATTTTTATTCGTAGCTGCAGTTAAAATGACAAAAAACAAAACAAAACAAAAAAAACCCTAAACAAACCTAAAACTAGAATCAGTATGTAGTTATAAATGTCATTAAATTACCAGGAAGCTACTGGTGCTCCAACTCCAGTTATAGGACAGCTTATTTAAAGCAGTTTCCAGGATGGTCACTGGGATCAGCACTCCAGGATCAGGGTCACAGTGACCACAGAACTCCCCGGGGAGTTTCCCGGTTCCATGATAGCTTAATGACTCTGACCTCAAAATGCCAGACAGCTGCTGTGGGCAGTAGGCAAAAGGATTATACGGTCACAAATACAGTACATGCACAGCTGCTGTCAAAACAACTGTTTCTCCATTATACATCAGTGTGAAATAAGTTCCATTCTGTCAAGAGGAAACTATATATTAATGACAAGGAGCCTATAGGAATTGATTGTGGACTGTGCACAGCAGTTTCTGCAGTGCAATGCAGAAAGGGGCCAGTGAGTGAAATTAATGTTGATGCACTTGTTTGATAGCGATTTAGATGACCTTGCAAAGCTGAAAGTAGTAGCCAGTTAGCTTAGCTTTGCACATAGCCTGAGACTTAAAACGGACCTACGACCATCCCTAAAAGTGATCAACATTTTCTAGCTTGTTTGGCATCTTTTCCTAAAATCTTAAACTATTCTTTGAAAAAAAAAAGAAGTGAGTTTGCTAAGCACATCAAACTTATAAAGTTCTCCAGTCTGCATTGCATGTCTGCTTTGTCTAGAATGAAAACAGAGTGAAGTGAGACAAGACTAAAGCTGATAAGAGTTTTGGGTAGTAAGCAAAGGGGGGTTGGGGGGGGGGGATCCCACAGCAAGCATTGTGCCCAGCTGTAGTTCTGATAGAATCTTGAATCAAATTACATGTTTATTGCACTGAAAATCTGAAGGCACCAATTCATTTGTTCAAAAAAAGCTGCTGCAAAATCACAACAAATAAAATAAGCAGATGCTTTTATTCTTAGCTAAAGTAAAAAGAAGCTGCTTCCAGAAAACGATGGAACAGTTTAAGAGCAGATGTGGGTTTCTGAGTCACTTGTGAGCCATCAATAGTGCTGGTTCTGCATTTCCAGAGCTTCTGGGACTGTTATTTTTAACTCTGAGAATATAATTTTAATTTAAAACATAGAATGCAACTGAACAATATCACCATAGTTTTATATTTTGTCCCTGGGAAAAGTCAGAGTTTGCTGTGGATAACCTTCAGATAACTGGGCCAGCAGGGCGTTGAGCCCAGACACAAGGTCACAGGAAGACTTGCTACCCCTGGTCATAATGATGTCACTGTCAGGATCCACATGAAAGCAGTGTGCAGCAGGGGCAGCTTCCTTAAAAATACAAAGCACTTGAAAGTGCCTTGTGACACACAAAGTTATGACTGTTATGGCGTCTTCCTGAAATGCTGAGGAGTACGTTTCAGAGCATAACATATGGAATGGAAAAAGCTGATATAACACAGTTAAAATATCTTTCTATGTCTGGATGTATCTTCTCTCAAACACAATACTAGTTATGCACAGGGGGAATGTGTAGACACATCACAAATACCAAAATAAATATTTGGCAGGTTGGATGAAAATTGTGCAAGACAGCCTTGAAAAACAAGCTTTGTTTTCAAATACATTTCTTAGTAGTCTTCCTAGCTTCTTTGAAAACTAATGTCAACACCTCCAGTTCATGGTTTCACACTGGTTAGCCAGGGGCACATAATGCAGCTACAGTGTTGGGTTTAATTATAGGGGTCTTTGCATGATCTAACATTCGGTGTTTGTGTTAATGTGAAACACTTAGAGGATACAGAATTATGAAACAGGAGACATTAGCAAAACACTTCCAAACCTGTTCAGACCTCCCTAAACTGCTATAAAAAACAAACAAACAACACAGGAAATTCTTATTCTTGAGTCTGTTGATCCCCGCGTGTGCTGACCTGGATGTCACACAGATGTATTTTGACAAGGCTGTAAGCTTCAGTTTGCCAAAATGAACAAATTCGCTTCACGGCCATGTAAAAATTAGCTTTGGCCAATGCTCGCTAAAGAAAGGACGTAGCAGTCCAGAAAAATATCGGTGCCTTCCAGCATGTGGCCGGCTCCTAGGGGAGAAACCTCGGAGTCATGCTTCGGCGAAAACACAACAGCCTTATCAACAGAGCTGGAGGTCAGCAAACTACATCCAGTCACGGCGCATAAACACAGAAAACGTAGCAGCCTGGGTTTATTTTCCTCAAGCAGGCACATTAAGAACACAGCTTAAGGAAAGCTGGGAACTTATCCTGTCATAAATTCATACATGGTGAAATCACTGGACTTGTGAGGTGAGAGGGAATAATGTTTTCCAGACCTGGTTGAAGAAATAAAAAAGATATTTTTGCTGTATTCCACTGTAAGCGATAGTATTCTTGGTGCAAGTGTACTGAGGGCAGATGATTTCATTTCTACAGCACGCTGAAGGCAAGTCAGGTGGCAGTGATCCATGTAATGACATTACCATTACCTGCTCATAAAGTCTTTTGACCCTTTTATTTTTATGTCCTGTAAATCAGGTTTCACAGTCTTTTTGGCCATTGTCCTTTTCAAGAAAGCGGAAAAGCCGTCCCATACGAGGGGGCGATGGTGTCCATGTTGCCGGCATTACACCTTCACAAATCCCTATTGTATAACTTGGGTGGTTTGGCTCATATTGCAATCATAACTAAAGCAATTCTTGTTTTAAATGTTGTTACTTATAGCTTGGTTGGGCTCATGTTGTGCAGCAGCCACAGCAACAGCTGTGAGCCATTGGCTACTGTAAGCATCACTTCTAACACAACCGCTCATCCTTTGTTTTCAAACAAACAACCCACCCAGTCACTCCACCCCATACAATGAAGTCCTGTTCACTTCTGAAACATTTCACTGATGATTAAACACTTATATAATCATAATCTTGTAAGTTTTTTTTAATCACGTGCCAGGGGATCTCCACTGATTTAAAAACCCATAGTTGACAGGAATTGAGAAGTACTCCTTCTTATATAAAGAAAAAAAAAGCATTGTTTTAGATCAGCTTTTGTGGTGGTTACAGTGATTCATTCCAGTTTCTGGCAACAAATAAGAATGCAAGAAATGAAAACATTTTTCGTGCTTCTCAACAACAATTTGCGTTCTTTTTAGGCAAGTTTTTAAGCAACATTTTTGGCGTACCCTGTAAAAAAAAAACAGTTACACTTTTGACATTCTTCAGAAACAGCAGTTTCCAATAAGAGTATAATAAAACAGTTACTGTGGATTAAAAAAAATGTCTGTGTGAATGTCATCATGAATGCTGAATCCATAGTACTGTATATAATCCCACTCATTGGGGAATTATGCACGTGGCGTGCCCATGCCGTAGATGTTTGTGATTCTCACAGTTGGTCAATAGAAATCCACAAAGCTGTCCAAGCTAAACAAAGAAGATAATGCACAAACATCAGCTTTGATTTAAAAGGGAAAAACTGAAGACATGTAACTTTACATTCTTTTCTTCAAGAAACCTTTATTGTAGCTAGTGTGATAACATGAGCAAGGGAATAGGTTAACATGGGCTCAGTGGTCCACACAATTTTATTATCTCTGTTCTCAGATCTGTAGCGGTTTAAACAGGTCTCAGAAGACCATGTTTCAGGATTTCTGAACATGCTTTCAGGCCTGATGCACAAATCCAGCTGAGCCCATATGTTGAAACATACAGGAATCATAAAAGAGTCAAAATACTGCAATGGCTTTATGAAGCTCAATACCTGTCCTTATAATGCCTCCACTGGGACTAACCCAGTGCCACTGCCCAACCTGCTTTCTGTTTAATATCAGCATGTGTGTGCCCTACCTTATTTAGCTGGAAAGAAAGCCAGTCTGGTGATGAAGAGAGACACAATTTATGATGTTCTTAAAGAGAAAGGAAAGTAGAAATGAATCAAAACATCTGTGCTTCTTGCCTCTAGTTGACCGCCGACCACTGAGAGATTAAATACTTGTACTTGCTTTTGTGTGTCTGCGCACTTGGATCTGTGTATTCGAGCGCTGGTTTCATATATAAACAACGATTAGTGCCAGTGTTCAGCTAGGACTTTACAAAGGGTCTGTAATTGAGAGCAAAAATGTTATTATGACTGCAGGCTGGGGGGGGAGGCACAAAAGCTTGTACTGATTTTGTGTCAAGTTTAAAGCGCAGCTTTGGTTAGTTCTCGAGCCACATCTGCCACAAGAGAATTTCCACTTGTCTGTTTGAGTGCTTAAATCTACAGTTACATAATCATAACCACTCTAACTCAAAGGTCTTTGAATCAGTGGTTTCCAGTCCAATAAAATATCACATTTATTAGGTCAAAACTTTACAAAGAAGAAGGCTGGTGTTTACACTTGAGTTAATGTATCACTTTCTGATTAACGATTTGGTGCTGTTTTCCATGACAGTGACTTAACCATTTTGGCATGCCGAGTGACGTAATAACACACAGAGGAGGTAAACTACTGAGAGTTTTGTGGTTTCCTAAAAAGGAGTGTCAACCATGTGGCAGTGGAAATAACCAGAGAGGCAGCAGGCTCAGATAAACACTAAACTGAAACTTTCCAGCTTCCCATGTCCGCGCACATTTTCCCAGAAGGCCAGACAACCCATTTGACACATTTTCTGCATGTTTGGTTTTCTTCTTCATCTCTTTTTGTCTACTAATGAAGTGAAGGTTAACAAGGTTGCTTGTTTGAGTGATACTGTGGAGTGTTTGACTTTATTATCTTCTTTAGATTACAGGCACTTGTACAACCACTGTCCAGGTCCAGAGTGGAATGTTATGTGCAGAGGATGCTGCGAGTACGACGTGATCCGCTGTAAGTGCCCCCTCCAAGGGACTCCGGTGGGCTATGCAGTGCCCTGCTGCCGGAATGCCATCAATGAGTGTGACCCCTGCATTATCCACCCAGGTACAACCAATGTATTTATAATTATAAAATGCTTTTAATCGAATGAGATTTTGCATTATACGCTATGAGGATTGAGCACTGCCTTTATACAGTACGCATTTGTTGGTGGAACCTTTTGGAATATCCACTGCTGTCTGACATCTGCACAGCTGTTTGCATCGTAGCATGACAGTGTGACAGGAAAAGACTGAATATAACTTCTGTATTTGTGAATGATCCAATTTCTTTTCCAGGCTAGCTTCACATTGGCTTCTTCTTTTGACATACTGGCAGGATCCCCTGAAAATGAGTGAATGATCACACTTGGAACTTTGATTTGTGAATGAAATGGGACTGGATTCTTTTCTTCGTGTGATTTTCTTACATGGCATTTGCCTGTAGAAGTGTGTCATGCTTTTTTCATAGTTTAAGCATGCTCAGGTTTTCCCTTATGCCCCGCCCCCCTCAGCTGTTCAGAATTAAATGGATTCCTGTACATCCCAGTTTCACTGTTAAACAGTAAAAAAAAAAAAAAAAAGTGTTCCAGCTTCAGTGTATGGGCATAAATCTCCACGTGCACATCCCCGGCCCGTGCGTCGTTAAAATTCATGCCTCTACTCGGGCCACATGTTGCTCTTCGCTTCCCCGTGCACAGGGCAGCCTCTTAAGTAAAAATCCATCCCGGAAAAGAAAACAGTTTCAGCAGGTTTTCTCCACATTTCTATTTCAGGAAGCAGCGATATGTTTTTACATTCTGTTGCAGTGAAAGAGCCGCTTGATGAGTTCAGCAGAGCTGATGCAAAGGAAACATTTTAGGGGTTTGTTAAAGATCAGGAATACAGCCCGAGCCATTCAGAAAAAGTGTTCCTTATTCTTAAATACAAATACAACTTCTGGGAAATAATTCATGTTATTTGTCTGTATTTTTCTGCAATCTTTGTCTCCTACATTACTGCAGTTTTGTTTTTGGCTCTCCTTCTTTCAGGCTGCAGCATATTTGAAAACTGTAAACGTTGCAACAACGGGACATGGGGCCCGAGGGATGATTTCTTCATTAGCGGCCAATACTGCTCAGAGTGTCGACCTGGCTGGTCTGGTGGAGATTGCCTGAGTAAGTCCTTTCATCCTTCCAGTTAGCAGAGCTTATGGCTTCACTCTAAATCGTTTGTTTTACTTTAAGTGAAATGAATACCAAGTACTGGAAGCTTTTTCCATCTCTGCTGATTTATCTCCATCTGGGATAACTGTGCCAACTTGGAAGGCTGCCATGCCCAGGAGCTTTTCCATAAGAAGCTGAATGACAAGTCAGGAATCCCGTAAAACTATTTAAGATGTTAGTTTTGGACCCTGGCTCTAGCTTTTAAATGCAAGTATTTTACCAATGGGCAGAACAAACATACATTTAATTAAAAGCAGAAACGTGGCAAAGCTGCTGCTTTTGTTCCTCTTGTGTGTGTTGTGCTTATCCTTATTTATGTTGTTGCGTAGGGTCTCTACAGTGACTATGAAAGCCTCAATGCAGTCACTGTTGGTTTGAATGCGAACAGCAGCGCAAATAAAACTTTCCCAAATGAAAATGTGTTTTTCAGAGTGCGGAGGGGTGATCCATAAACGACAGGGCCACTTGGTGCTGGAGAGCTACCCCAACAATGCTAGGTGTGAGTGGACCATACAGGTGGACCGGCCATTTACTATTGAACTCAGGTAAGATTTTAAGATTCTTTCCTCTGCAGGAGGTTTTCCCCAGATGTGTACCATGTGCAGTTCTTCTGAATTTAAATTGGAGATTATGATCCATGTTATAAAATTACAGGGAAACCAAACTGCAGGCGTGACTGCTGATCATAATTACTCTTTCCAAAGACACTCCACTACCAGTTTTAAAAATTCTTATTTAAGGACTCTATAGCAAAGGTCTTTTTTTTTTCTTTTTCAAGAGCTGACCCAGTTATTTTGAATAATTTTCAGACTGTCAATAGTTCCCAGTAGTGAAGTGCTTTCTACCTGAAAGTCCTTGGAAAACCACGGAGAGTTCTGTGCAGCTGCACAGCAGCTTGTAAAACAAATCGATTTAAAAATGGTTTGAATAAAACGAGACCTTAAAAATAAAGCGGTTTCTTTTTTTTTTTTTTTTTTTTTTTTTTTTAT
>JAVDPK010001034.1:385015-395368 GCA_034780415.1 Cichlasoma orientale | reverse complement strand
ACCTTTTCTTCCCTGAGTATACTTTTTTTGATCCAGCACCCTTTTTAAAATTTTGGATGTGCGTGCTGTTCTCTTTTTGAACTTGGGTACTCTGAACTGTCATTTGGTGCATAAGTGCAAACAACAGTCAGGACCTGTTTCTTGGTGTGAAGGCGCAGGGAAACAACCCTCTCATTTGCCAGTGAAAACTCCTACGTACAGGCAGTAAGCTGAGGGAATACTAGAATACCCACCCCAGCTCACCGCCTCTCACCGAGGGCAACTCCAGACTGGAACAGTCCAGCCCCTCTCTAGGAGACTGGTTCCAGAGCCCAATGCATGCGGGTGGTGGGCCTACAGGAGGGCGGGCCCATGTCTCCTCTTCAGGTTGCACCTGGCCAGGCACCACGGGCTAATGCCCGGCCACCAGACGCTCTCCCTCGAGCTCCCTACCCAGGCCTGGCTCCAGGGTGGGGCCCTGGTAACCTTATCCCGGACAAGGTGAACTGTTCCCTTGATTTGTTTTCCATAGGGGTCGTTGGAATCTCCGTAAATTGCCACCTTATCATGGTGAAGGGGTTTGTGTGTCCCAGTGATCCCAGGAGTTATGTTGTCTGGGGGCTTAGTCCCCTTGTAAGGTCTCCCATGACAAATTGGTCCTGGGTGAGGGGCCAGATAGAGAGCGATTCCAATGACCCCTATATTCAAACATTCAAATAATATATTCAACCCAGTGAAATGTGTTAATTATTTTATTGGAACTGAAAAAAATGTACCTCAAACATGAACTATGAAAATGTCTCAATATAATAAACCTTTGTGTTGACTGTCAAGTCAATTTCTTTATAACACATTTAAAACAGAAGCTCACCCAAAGTGCTTTGAAGGCAGGCACATTAACATTCCGGATCTCCAGAAAACCTACTTTCAAAATATATGAAAAGCTGAAAGGTGTGTTTTATTGTGTTAACTAATTCTTGTGGAAATTATTGATTCACCTCATAAATCATGACACACTGCTCGCCCCTACATAATCTGCCTTTATGAGTTAAAGTATTGGTATCGGTATTGACAATACTGGCCCCGTATTTACTTGGTATCGGATCAATACTAAAGTTTGCAGTATGGCACACCACTAATTCTTGCCAAAAAACAGCTTAAATATGTATTGCGTGTCACACAAACAGTAGTATTTCAAACTGTACTTACAGTTTTGGCTACTCTCCTCTGCAACTGCTGCTTTTGAGTTTCGTTCAAAATGAATTCTGGGATATTTGGCTGCAACAAGTACACACAAGTCACCATCCATCCAATGCATCCTCGATAGAATGTGAGGAGCAAGAACACATTTGCATATTTTGTCTCAATATTTTGCAGCCTGTGAACACTGAAAACAAACTTGTTAAGCCATTTTTGCCTGCCATGTTTGAAATATGCTACTTATATTTGTTCAGGCAGACCAAATCTACAGAGTGGTCACAAATGGGGGGGGGGGGGGGGGCATTTAAAAATAACTTTATAATTTCCCAATTCCTTGCTTTACATTATTGTAATGCTTGTCTTTCCTTGGAATGAATAGAAGAGTTTTACATTAACATATCTGACATTTTAACTTTGTGTCTTTGTTCCTTTCAATAAAGGTCTCTCACCCCCTCTTAAACATTACAAGATTGTAACTGTAGCTGTTCAGACAGGTACTTTTTTTCTGTCTAGGCTCAGTTTGAAATGGATTCTTAGTTATAAAGTCTTAGCTTTGATTTTAGTAGGTTTGGTTCAGTATTGAAAGAACAATGTGGGAGTTATAGACCTTTTAACACCCCAAACTGGAATGCCATCCATCCATCCATCCATCCATCCATCCATCCATCCATCCATCCATCCATCCATCCATCCATCCATCCATCCATTTTCTTCCACTTATCTGTGGCCGTGTCACGTGGACAGCAGCCTAAGCAGAGAAGCCCAGACCTCCCTCCCCCCAGCCACCTCCACCAGCTCAGCTGGGGGGAACCCCAAGGCGTTCCCAGGCCAGCCGAGAGATATAATCTCTCCAGTGTGTCCTGGGTCTGCCCTGGGGCCTCCTAGGTAGGTAGGACATGCCCGGAACACCTCACCCAAGAGGCGCCCAGGAGGCATCCTAGTCAGATGCCTGAACCACTTCAACTGGCTCCTTTTGGAGAAGCAGCTCTACTTTGAGCCCCTTCCAAATGGCTGCGTCATAGGGGTCGGATGCAATGTGTGTCAGGCAGTGGCCAAGGGCGGAGGCCCTGGTGGCCTGATCCCCAGCTATTGAGACTGGCCAACTGGAATGTTTCAAGAAAAATGGGAAATTTGCAGACAAATATTGGGGGCAACTGTGTTGTTTGAACAGTAGGTCACAGATGTATCAGAATTTATTCAGGGTTCAGAGTTGACATTTAGATTAAAGACTAAAGTGGAGTTGCCTGTTAATAAAAGTTGTGAACATCCAAGTAAAGGACATAATAATGAGGCTGAAACATAAACCTAGACTTATCAGAGAGATATAAAAAGAAGCTGCTTTGACAAACTCAACAGTTTGGTACGAGAAGCAAGCAAACAGAAAAATCTCACATTTCACAATCTGGTGGACTGAGGAGTATGAGTCTCGTGGATAACTGGGAAACTGTTTTCTTTGTGAAGAAAAAATGTGTTATTGCTACAGAACAAGTGAATAACAATCTTCAGGATGTAAGCACCCTTGCTTCCATGCCAGTGATTAGCAGAAAACTGCGATCATAATCAGAGGATTCACTACAAATGCAAACCCGGATAAGCATTCAAATTTGAAGGGCTAGGATACAGCCAAAACACGCAAAAAAACAAAAAAACAAAAAAAAAAAAAAACAGCACAGTTGTGGCACAAAGATGGATGGACTGACAAAATAAAAGGGTAAAAAGTGGGGAGAGAGAGAGGGAAAAAAAAACAGCTCATGGCCCAAAGCTTTCCGCCTCATCCGTCAAACATGGTGACAGTCGTGTTATTGCTTTTATACCTGAATGGAAATGACACGCTGGCATTTATTGATTACTTCTGCGGTGAAAAAAATAATAAACCAAACAAAATGAACATAAGCACAGTTCAGCCAAATGCAGCCAATGAACTGGCTGCATTTTATCATTCAACAAGACAGCAAACTTGAATCCTAAACAACAGAAAATGTGCAGCTTTGCAGTAGTTTTGATCTGGACTTCAGGATAATCTTAAATGTGTCAGTCCACTGAAAATCAACTGACCACTGTTTTGCAAATGAATTAATTATTGCAGTCATTTTCAAGAGGGAAAAAATATATATCAGGGTTCATCTACTCCATTGTAACAATTTTATACTTTTCTTTGTCATATTAAACTGAATATTAGGGTGAAGATTCTCTGCCACGCTCTGTGAACCTTACATTAATGAAATTAAATACATATACCTTCTCCTTACTTAGACGTAGATTGGATATATACTTCACTTTTGAAGCTTTTTCTTTATTTTAAAGGGGTGTATGAAACGTATTAATTCTCAGAGAAATATTTACCTTATAAATATGCTGCGAGTTAGACCTACAGTACATAATATCTGCCAAAGGTCTGACATAACCACAGACCTGTGGACCAGCAGCTGCAAAAAGGTAATAAAACCTCACCCACATTAATTAAGATACTTTTTGAGGTCGTGTTGGGGGTTGAGGATCCTTATGAACAGGTTTTGCGTGTCCATGCCGGTGAATCGCACGCGTGCGCGTATGTCTGTGTGTGAGAGAGAAGGAGAGAGTGAGGCAGAGAGGGTCACAGAGAGACACGGAGAGAAAAGGGTACGGTATAGGCTGCATCTTCAACCAACGAGGGTTGGCATTCCCATGCAGAAGAAACAAAGAGGGGGGAAACGGGTGGAGGTGGGTGGGGGAGTAAAGCGCCGAAGAGTGAGGTGAGGCAGAACTCATTCAGTGGGATCGTTGAGCTGCGGAGCTCCTCGGATTTTACTAACAGAAAATTCCTGTTTGGTCAGTGAAGCGCTCCTGTCTTGGAACACGGTGCGCTCTGAAGCTCGCGGTGGCTGACGCTCTCTGAAGCGGAAGAGACAAGGCCCTGCCAAGGGGGACAGCACCAAAAACTTTTTTCATCGTGATTTGCTGCAAAGGTAAGATGCTGCTTGACATTTATTTTAACCTGAAAACGGGATGAGTAAACACTCAATAGTGTAGACAATTAAGGCACGCGTAGCTGTTCTTAAACGTCATTAACAACCAGTTTGTTGTTCATCATCATAAATTGCAGGTAAACATATGTAATCGCTTCGAGAAATTATTACAGGTGCACCGGATATGCATGCGAGTAGGTAAACTATTTCAAAATAGAAATTAGATAACCGCTTTCCACCTCATCCCTTCAATTAACATTTTTTTTTTTTTTTTTTTTTTTTTATTTTTGCATTTATATCGCAGCTACTCCGCAAGTAAAGCGACAATCTGCAGTAAAAAAAAAAAAAAAAAAAGTCCTGGAACTGCAACCGTCAACAAGCTTGAATTTACTCACATTCCTCTTCGGATCGGACAAATGGCAAACATAACCATTAAATGAAAGTCGATTGGACGTGCTGTAGATAAAGAAACATCACAGTGAACGTTTAAGAAGAAACGCGATTTTGCGTTTATTTTTAATCGTGCGATTGTCAACACTTTGAGGATATTGAGGATAAGGTCTGAGAGGAAAACCCCTATCTTAATTATCTGGTAGCTGAGTCAAAAGCAGCATTCTGCGAAGGTGGCTCTCCTTGGTCATCTTCCAAGCGCGAAACGATTCCCATCTTAGCTGATTGTTTTAAAAAAAATGTTGCGTTATGCTCAGATCACATAGAAAAAAAGTTGAGTTTATAAATATATCCTGTAACATTTTTTGACAGCTCCGCTGTGAATAAGCAGGTGTGACTGCATGTTTACTGGTTAAGAAACAGCATTGTTCTTGTGTATATAGTGATTCTGAAGATAAAGCCAACAAGTTGCAGCTTCAGATAAAGCATTTTGTAATGAGAAAGAAAATTCTTCTGTGTAATTTAGCCTTGGAGATGTCTGCAGCCTCTTGCATTTACAAGGTGATCATGCAGTTGGTTAAGACTTCCCCCATTTTTCTACGAAAATAACTTAGAATGAGTTGTGGCATTTTTTTCTTCTTTTTTTTTTTGCCTTGGGCTACTACCACCACCCTCCCCTTGAACCAATCATTGTAGCTCTTTCCCTTTTTCATATTAAAAGGCATTCACGCAGACATTGGGGTGTGAGCACACACAGACACACAGTTTTCCAATATCACCATCAATGTCACCATGGAAACCAGTTCTCTTGGCATTCTCAGTTGAACGGCTTCTGCATTAGTCTTGGATGGTCTTGAAAACCTTAACAGGGGTTGTTTATCGATGCTTCTGTCAAAAGGATGTTGATCAAACCTAGAAAGGGTTTGGTGCTTCGCCTGAGTGCAGTTAGGTCTATAGGTTTGGGTTTAATGGGCATGTTTTGTACTATGCAGAGACATGATCTTTGAGGCCTTGATCCTCAGTGTATTTGCTTGGAGAATCTGTAAAGCAAAGTGTCTGTGCAGCTAATTTTTATTGCCCTTTTCCCACAGGCAGACCACTGCACTGTGGCATTTTCTGCCTTACATGAATGAACCTGACATTCAAGGCAGCTCACACATGTAGCTGTAAGCAGCTTTTATTTTTGAAAGGATATGTTTTCATCTGAAGCAGTTTCACGCTGGGAATTACAACCATAACAACCATTTCACATAAATGAAAATTCATATCCACATCAATGGAAGCTTGGTTGAGCGCATGATGCACACATTTAGTGCTTATACAGAAGGACATATCAGTAAGGAGTTTTTGTAGGCACTTTATCTGGCAATTCTCTGTTAATCCTGTTCACCTGCATTTGTCAGAAATTCATGGAATTCCCTATTCCATTATTACTAATTAATTCCAGGGTGTTTAGGATTTGTTCAAATAAATTCATTGCTCTCTCCCTTTGTGGTTGCCAGCTCATAGAAATGGTCAAAGTAACTGTTTGTTGAAAAGACAAAATAATCCAACTTTACAGAGAATATTGCAACGACTATTTAAAATTAAAAATTTAAATATACTGTTCTGAGTTTTAATTTCCAAGTTTCTCAACAAGAAAAGTGGATATCATTCAAATCTGTATAACTGTGTGACATCAGCACGTAGCTGCACTCGTTATAATCATCATAACAAACTCTTGGAAGCTCAAGACATGTCATAAAATTCTGAGCGCACACTCAGACACAAACATGCACAACGCAAGACAAGACCCTGCGGCATCGCCGCGTCTTCCTCTGGAAATGAAACAAGTCAAAATCACACTTTCCCAGATCTGTTATGTTAAACATCTGTGAAGAGGCTACTTTAATTTGAGCGAAGACAACACTCATTGTCCTAAGGGCGGAGCAGATGTGTAGAAGAACACACACACGCTCACATAAGGGGAGGGTAGTTGTGGAGAAGTGACCAGGGGGGCAAATCATGGCACCCTGTCAAAAATCAATATGCTGATTGACTGATAACTTCTTCAGGGACTGTGCTCTTTAGTGCAAATACAATTTTAGCAATTGATCTCACCAGTTTCTCTTGTGCTCGAGAATTATTGCAGGAGGAATCGAGTAGATAGATTTGTTTAATGCGCTCAGATGACTGGAAACAGTGGACCAAATGGCAACTGAGCAATCACTAGTAATCAGACGTGGACTGAGTCAAAGAAAATTCAAGTAAAGTGATGAAGTGAATCATGATACTCTCTGATACATTTTCACGCCTGGGAAAAAAAAAAAAAAAAAAAAACTAAACAAAAACTGAAATCCAAGAACACTTTAGTTTTTGCCAGACAAGCTGAGGTTTTACACTGCCAGAAGTGTGAGATAGCGTGTGAGAGAGTTAACATGTGGGAGTGATAGAAAGAAAAAATGCTGGGGAGGACAGACAGTAAAATATAGAACTCTTTCTTTGGTTTTAAATAGATAAATGGATAAATGATGGAGTGAGTGAGCAAGGGAGAAGGTGAGTCTGTTTCCCCTCCTAGAGACCTAGAGACATTTTTCCCTGGAAAGGGAATTCTGCCCATGCATGAGGAATCAATAGGGCTGCACAAGCAGCCAGGAGATGGAGCACATGTTACCTGTCTGGGGCTGCCCAAGTCAGACTTATTTGTTTATAAAGGCTTGATTGAAGAGATTGAGAGAAAGTGTGATCGAAGGCTGGAGGGGGAAAAAAAGGAGGTGGGGAACGTGCTGGGAAATGTGGAAGAATGAAGATTATAGATGTAAAAAAAAGGAAAGAGAGGAAACAGGTGAGCTAGAGACCAGCCTGCAGCAGGGGGTGTGCAGAGGTGTGCACCTGTTTGCACATGTACGGTTGCGTGTCTCCACTCATGCAGCTTCTCTGTGGTCTTGCTGGCAGTGTGTGGCATCTAGCGCTTGAGTAATCCTCCTGGGAACATACTGAAGCTGCCAAAGTGCCATCCAGCTCCTCTTTTCACTCTTTACCACCCTCATGCTTGTCTATCTCTGTCTCTCCTTTCTACACTCATTCAGTACTCCTCTTTTTCTTTCTCTAGCTGTTGTTTTCCAGTCCTTTCAAATTACCTTAATATTAACCAATTTTTGGACATGATTTTTACTGTATTTATTCCCCTCTTTTTTCTCTCTGGGCTTTGAATTGTGATTTGCCTCCTTCTTGTGACTGTATTCCAGTTGTGAGTCTTCCCAGTATGGGGAAGAAGGGATTCATCATCTGCTTTTTAATTTTTTTTCCCCTTTCACTCTTGCAGTCCTGCCTATAGAATCCATGTTTTGTTTCTCAGAGAACTGAACAGAGTGAAGCTTTTCCCATGGGTTGACCAAACAAAGAGCTCAGCTCCCTTCGCTTCTGTATGACTGCACAGGAACAGAATCATAGGCATTCACTAGTGGGACTGCTGCTGGGCGGCAAAATGATAGATCTCTGCTGGCCATGGTTGAGGCACTTCTTCAGTTTTGCAATGAAACACCAATTTAAACTGCCCATTTAATCTCTGATGATGTGCCAGGGGAGAAAAATAGCCACTAATGTGAAGCCATTTAGTTTACAGTTTATTTGTCTTATATAACTTAAATTTCATCTGAGGATGATCATGAAATTGAATTTGTTTTTAAGAGGGTTTTGACAGTAGAGGCAAAGACAGCCACCTTAACTATGCAATACGAAAACAGTGCAGTAAAAAAAAAAGTTTACATTTACTTAAATGTAGTAAACTTCATTATCCAGTATTATAGGAAGAGCTCTTTTATATGCTGTATATGTGCTGGACCAATAGGCTATATGCTATGCTCTGCTGGCTACTTATTAATAAAGTCACTAACATAGACAATAAGAAACTAAAAACATTGCTACCATAGGTACAGTAGTTCTTTGTGCTTTGCAAGCTGGTAATTTGCCTAATTGTTACATTTATTACAGATACGTTTCCCTGACATGTTGACTTTATCTGGTGTACCTATTGTATGCAGCTCAGATTTAAATGAGCTTTCAGTTCCTACTTTTGACCCATATTCTGAGTCATGAGTACTCATAATTAATATTGGAGGTCATCGTACTGGCTAGAGGGGGGCCCCACAGGGAATTGAGTCAGCATTTACTGGTACAGCAAAGGCCTTATCCCTCCCACTCTCTTCACCACAGCCCCCTGTTCTCCTTGCAAAACTTCAAACCACCCACATCCCACTGGCACCTGCTACACTGGAATTCAGGTCAGCAGGGGGAGTCACGAAATTGCTCCAATAGTGATTGGTAAAGGGAAGAAGAGGCAGGACAGAGGGGGTCTCATTTTCCTTTTTTTTCCTCCTGGCACCAAAAACCATGCCACTACAAACAGTTGACCCATTGTGTGGCGACAAAGGAATCATAATTGAAGCAGATTTAGTGTTCAAAACAAAAAGGAGACTTCGACTGAACAATGATTTACCGTGACAGATTCACACTGATTATCAGATGGAGCTACTATTGCTCTGTTAACAGAAAGCAGTATCCAAACACACAGACGCTTAACTTTCACTAATAATAACAGATGTATTCAACTAATCTGTACATGTTTGACACTTTAAACTGTTAAAATACACCAATAACAACATTTTACGTTTAACCACTCTCGAGATTTGGAAAAGTCTGTTGTATCCCACTGTAGTTGTTCTTGCTTCTTTTATATATTTGTCTGTGTATCATTTCCATGTTTGATCCTCCCGCTGTCAGTGGAAATCAAACCTTTCTGGAACACCAAGGAAGAGAAAAACAGAAAAATAACAGAAAAAGACAAAAAAAATTGTTTAATTGCCCATTTCACCCATTACCCCTCCCGGTCTCACCCACCTTCCTCTTCCTTTGCCCCTTTCTACTATTCCACAAATCCTCAATTAAGTGCGTAATGGGCCTCAGAGGCAGGTTTGTGTGCTTCTTTGTTCAGCCTTGGGGGATCGGCCGGCATTAATGTTCCTCTTGAGTATGTAAATAGCCTGAGCTGTGGGAGCGCAAAGCAGAGCTGCCACTTGTCTGCTTAATCGCAGCGAGCTCCATCACTTTCAGACATTTTAGGGAGCTGAAACAAGACATGCATGAGAACTTCAGCACCAAATACAATGCCCACACTTAGAAGAGTAACCTCAGCACCCATGTCCACCTCCCAATTCTTCCGGAATAACCCTCCCTTTTTTCCTCTCTCTCTCTCTCTCCTGACTCCCTCAGGACCCTTTACTGTCACCCTTTCTACCTTACTCCCCCCCGAAACCTGGCAGTGGCCCTCACCCCTCCTACTCACTCAGGTCCCTGACCAATCCTACCTCTGCATGTGTGCTGCTCCCCACTGCTCAGCCTATCCCATCTTGACGAGCTCCAGTTGATAGACCCTACAGTCTAGTTTTGTTTACCTCACCCACTTGTCCAGCGGAACACACAACAAATGCGTTCATTGCCTGTTTGTCAGCCCCCTTTTCAGAACTAAAAGAGGAGAAAGAGAGGAGGGGGGATGAAAAAACAAAAATGGAGGCAACAATTAAGTTTCCCCTCCTCCCCATGAACCCTGTGCTAGCGGTTTCCCAGCTCTAGATTCTGTGAACTAACTTGGAGGCCTGTAAAGTGGTCCATTATTCTAGTAGGGTTGGCGTGTTCCAAGAGCGGATTGCCTCAATGGCTGATGAACACAGAGAGGGGTTTGTTAGAGGCTTTTGGCTCACCACATTATGCACTGGTTAATTAGGAGCTCTATCTATCTATCTATCTATCTATCTATCTATCTATCTATCTATCTATCTATCTATCTATCTATCTATCTATC
>JAVDPK010001034.1:314030-384846 GCA_034780415.1 Cichlasoma orientale | reverse complement strand
ATCTATCTATCTATCTATCTATCTATCTATCTATCTATCTATCTATCTATCTATCTATCTATCTATCTATCTAAGCATCTATTTGGATATATAGTCATGTAGACATACCTTGAAATCATCTGGTTTATCATATAATAGTTTATCTGTAAGCATGTAATTGCACTGATGAAAAAGAAATATAAATGAAAAAAATCCAAAGTTTATTCAAGTTTAGTTGAAGTTTTAGTTTCAATTTATCCAGTGTCTTAAAACCAGCCTTACATGATTTTGTACACATTCCTTCTGGTGCAGATTGACACCGACATCACTGGGAATCCTGGTTTCCTGTCTTCCTTAAATCTCAAATGAAACAGGTTTGCTGTCTTCTGATCAGGCTAAGATTTCTATGCGCTTGGGATTTATAACAGCGGAAATGTGATGAAAATGATTTTGCCCAGAGCCTCTGATAATGATTGACTGTCACTATATGCCTGCTCTCATAATTAGGTTGTGGAAAAAGCCTATGAGAGAGTGTTCACCCTCTACGGCATTCCTGTGCTGCCTGTGACTGAAGAAATATTTACATAGTGTGACAAAGTGTGCATGACTTTGAAGGAAAAACAATGAGCCAAAGAGCAGCAAGGGAGTCCATGTGGCTTCACATGTAAAAACTGTTAGTATCAACAGCTAGCCCCCTTTCTTTGAGTTTCAAAGACGTGGTTCTGAAAGAAGAGTGTTAGTGAAGTGTTCCTGAAAGAAAGTACCCTCGCACAGTGCAGAGGCTTCAATTCACACCAGAGTTTACAGCATCAACTGAACGTCTTCTTGCTCAAACACAAAGCAAACATTTCTTTTTCATTTGTTTCTTAGTCTTTGTAAATTGTACATTTTTAAAATTTTGTTTGCTTGGAAAAAAAAAAGGCAGTCGTGTTTTGCTAACATCTAAAATACTCCAGTTCATGCGACCAAGACCAAACAAGGATCAAAATGTCTTGTCTCGCATGCCGATCAGCATCTTGTACGTGTGTGAGAAAGAGAAGAAGGAAATAAGAGAGAAACTCGGGAAGAGACGGCGTGTAACAGAGAGGGATGAGCAGGAAAGATTCTTAGTATAGAAAACAGATATACACTGAGACACTGCAAGTGAGCAGCTGACAGCTCTGTCACACTTCCCTGCTCTCCTGATATGCTTCCATATTGTATCCCTAATGATGTGTGCTTCCATGAGCAGAAAAATGCAAAGACTGTTTCACTTTCAACTGATGATCACATCTTACAGAAATTCGTTTTTGCTAAGAACACCATAAAGGCCATGTGTACATACATCTATACATACAACAGATGTATATTTACAGTAATACGTTTTGCATGTGATAACATATGGCACATATCCATGAAGCACAAGCATTTCCTTTGGTTGTATCGACATTAGGCTATGACATTTATGGCACTGGCTACAATATGAAAGCCATATAGATGTTACACCTGTAGTAATATTGTCTTATTGTTAGCTGTAAGAATGACTTCCATACTGTTTTTAAGTGAATTTTAATACTGACTAACTCAGATTTTTGCTTGTTCTTAAAATGATCCAATTCATGTGGGATATAAAAATCTATACTAAATATGGGCCTTTAGGACTGAGTTATATGCTAGCATAGGGATGAGTATGTGGCAGCTTGGCTGAGCTGGATGATGTAATGAGCTGTATGTGTGCAGGCATGCAACACTGCAGGGTGGTGTGGGGAAAGCAGGGTAATGGCTACTGCTTCAGGCTGTGCTCAGTCCCTATAGGCTGCACTGTTTAATTAGTAAGAGAACATCCATCCTCCTTAGTCCTCTTATTGACAAATCTCGAGCAAGACTTTAACCCCTCACCCAGCCCTTGATGCCATGGGACATGACCAACAGACAGTATATTCTGTGCATTTGCACTTCTGTCTATAAAAACGATGTTAAGCGCATCCTATCGCTGAAATTAATTGAAATTTTAGAGTGTGTCAGGTGAGTCTACTGATGTATGAAACATGATTTGTGCAGTTATCCAATTTCACAGGGCCAGCTGCCTAACACAGATGTCAGCTCGTCATGCATCCACTCATAACGTGATAACAAAGAATAAATGTGGAGACGTGCTTCTTCTCATATGTGCATCAAGTGATTGCTTTAATCTGGCCTATGTTTGACCTTTTTGCTTCACCATCACATTTTTCTTATTTGGTTGCCATTCTATTCCTTTGTCTCCATCCTTACCTCCATCAGCCACACAGTCACACCTTCTTTTCTCCACCTTCCCCCCCTTGTTCCCTCGCCCAACCCCCATCCACTGTCATGGATCTATCTCAATGTGGCATTCTTGCCATTTAACCCCTCCCACCCTTCCCTGTCATCTGCCTCTCAGCTATGTAGCGGGTATATTATAGCGGTGGTTGCGGTAGGGGGTGGGGTTGTCCTGCCTTGCTGGCTGAATTAATGAGCTCCGGTGGGGATCGGACCAACGGCATCAAAAGCTGTGTGTTGAAAAATTTGATGTTCTGTTAAACAGATGCGCCTCTGCTAATGATAGTACTGTAGCATCACTTCACATGCAGCCGGCATGAACACAGGAGCAGCCACAGGGGGAGGGAGATGGTGTTTGTATCTGCAGTAAGTGTGTAACCAACCATCTGATAGAGGAGGCTTGGAGAAGTAGAGTGGGAGAATCTCACATGACTATAGACAATTCTTTTTTTCACTGACCTTTCATCTGTGCAGCTATAGAAAAGAGTTGGGGAATGGTGTAGAGGATAGTGGAAGAGCAGTAACAAAATCCTTTTGCAAGTAAAAAGTACACAGTTGAAATAATCACAGTTAAGATTCTAAGAAGAAAATGGAAAAAAGAGTGTGAGTCATAAAAGCTGAGGCTGAGGGTTATGAATGTTAGCGGTTTGAGAATAGCTGTCTTTGAAGTTTGCCCTTTTTAATTCATAAAAAAAAAATACAACACTTACGGGTGAAGGTATTGAGCTCGAAGATGCATCAAGGAAGTGGTTGGGGTTGAATAGGTACTATCAAACTAAATTCTCTATCTGATATTTCCAGATAAATTACAGTCACTTCATTCAGTCCTGTGACAACCACAACCCTGCATAATGGGCTGTTAGGACTTAATTACAGTGGGACTTTTAAACATCTGAGATCTATACAGACTTCACGAGCTTCAGGATTCTCAGATTCTCTCTAATGACTGCCTCATTACGGACACAGAGCTGTGCTAAACAAAGGGAAACCTTAGGGAATACTGAGGGACAGGCACATATAGTTCCTTTATGCACTGCCAAGCTGCTGATGCGCCCTGATTGTAAAATATTATGGTAAAAATGAAAAATTTGAGAAGAGACAGGGAAACTCCAGTCTGTGAATTAATGTGAAAACTTCATCTTCATCTATCAGAGGCTATTCTTGATAAAAATTCAAAGTATGACTTTTGAGGATTCCTAGTAGTTTCAGTGCTGACAGTTACATACCACATGTTAAGCTCAGGGTCAGCTGTGGTAAAACAGTTCCTGTTGGTACTTGTGAGACTTGTGCTAAGGCCTGAGACTGCGTCACTGACCGTGGTACTGAACCAGCAGTGCTTAGTCCTACAACAGCAGGCTGCCCAAATGTTCTTAAGGATATCCCTCTTATTGTCACCCCAGAGTGTTTCCATAGATTAACCAAACTGCAGCACTATGTTGATAACAACATTCTTTAAATTTGCTTTACTTTTCTCTTATCTATACTAGTACAGAGTAAAACTTCACAAATGTAGAAAAATAGGACTATAAATTCACATATTGTTTGGTGTTAAAGTTTCCTCGGAATGCCCTTTACAGTATGTGATCTGTTCTCCAGTCACTGATTAGCCAAGTAACTGCAACTTTGATGAATATCATCAAAAATCCGCTTTATTCAGTGTACAGATCATTTTTGCTTTGTGTCGTTTTTCAGACTGTATTTTCACTGTGACTTCAAAGTGGCTTAAGACAACTTTTCAAGTGTACCGCTGAGTGACTCTGTATGCCTACTCTCTTAAAGTAACAGAATCTAGAGGATTTAAGCTCACTAAAACTATAGGAATAGCAAAGAATGTCAAGGGTCAAGCAAGTGTGTAGCATGCTTTGGATAAGCCCAAAATGAAATTTTTAGATGAGATTGATTTGGACATTTGTCAGAGAATAGCACACTGGGTGTAGAAGGAAAGCACAAAGTCAATTCTGATTTGGTATTTGATATTCTGTGTAGTTTTGCATCAGTATTGTTTTAATGCAACTTCTACTTGACTTATAATTTTTTCTCTGTGGGTAGCTCTGTCACTTCCTATCCCTGAATATATCCATCCCAATCACGTAGGGGTACATAATCTAAAGTTGCAGGGTGATAAAGCTTCCCTTTCTTTAGAGTCCTGGAAATTATCTCCCACTTCTTATGCACAGCACAACCTGGAGTGTTTGCTGAGAGCTTCCTTTTGAGGGGCTAGTGGTGGTCACAGCTCCTAGGCAGCCAGTATGTGTGAGCTCATTTCTTCCCACTGTAATGCAAGTGACTGTGAGGCCCAGAGGGGGCAGATATATCCGGAGCCTGGCCCTGCTCCAGTTGCCTTTACATCACAACATAATGTGATGCACCAATCAAGAGGATGGGGATTGGGCCCCTTGAGAGACCAGTGGGAAACTTGTATTCTCATTTACACCTCCCTCTGTGGTATTGCATGGACAGTAACAACCTGAACTGGACAAGTAATCACACAACCAGCCTGTAATGCAAACTTTTTAACTATTAGGCACATTTTGCTTGCCTAATAATAAGCTCTGATGGCCACACTTACCACAGTAATTGCATTTAAAAATGACCCATGAAGTTTGGCAAAATCTTGTAAAGACTATTTTATTATTTATCTCTAAGATTAATTTTGTTTTTGGGGATAAAGATAAAATGTGTCAATCCTTTGAGCCATACATTCTCTTTATGGAGTGTTTGTGCAGGCTGTGTGTTTGTATGCTATGTATGTGTGTGGCTGTGAGCTTCCTCCTTCCCCTTCATCCTCTTCTCTAAACCACAGAGTGTTGCTAGGGCAACCCCTCGTGGTCCTTGCTGCATCGCAGTGGCCCTCAATGCCAGCACTCAGGGAACCTCCTCGCACTGGGAAGGCTGCATAAAATCGGGATAATCGCCGTCGATTATGGGACACAATGAGCTGCTGCTTCTGAAAGATTCATTCATCCTGGAAAAAGAGACTGTGGAGGGGGAAAGAGAAAGGGGCGCCTTGGTCCCTCCACTGCTCTCCCACGGTGGGCACAGGCATGACATCAGTGGCCTGAAAGAACTGGCATTCTGGACATGCCCACTGCTCTCCCCTCTCGCTATACCCTTGCACCCCTTCCCATCTGAATCCCCCCCTTCTTTTCTTGCCCCTGCCAGTTTGGATGCAGCGCTTGGCCGGACGAGTTGGGGCCACTGCCACTGTTTGCGTGTGAAACAAAGCCCCTCAGAAGGAAGAGAGAGGAAGCAGAGAACTTCACATGGTACCAGCCAAAAGCGGGGATGGCTGCCTGAGCCTTCCCCTCACAGGCCCCTCTTTTGGCTGAGAGGTGCTGGTGCGACCCCAGTACCCCCTTTTCCCCTAGTGTCCCTCTTACTCCCCCTTGTAACCCCTTCTTCTCTGTCCTAGTCCCTTGCTCTCATCCCGAAACTGCACTCTTTTCCCGGGAGAGCCCTTTGAATAAGGATGACATGTTAAGGGATTTAGGATGAGTGATTTCTCATGACATAACCTTTACAGACAGAGATGGCATTCCTCTGGCTTTTGTTGTGTAGCTGGTCATTTGTTTGAAGAGGAAATAGCTTTCCAACACATTTCCCTAATTAGAATAATGTGATACTGCTCAATGCCATGTGAAGTCCCATGCTGCTGGGAGAATAGAGGGAAATCAGCGTGACAGCATCCTCACATGAATCACATAGGTCAATTGTACTTTGGAGTCTTATTGAATAGTGGGAATACGTAAATATAGAAGTAGGAGTGTGTGACTTGATTGGGTGAAAATTAATTTTAGGCTTGTCATAGATAGATAGATCTTCATTTAATCCTTTTAATCATTTATTCCCTTCTCAACAAAAGGGTTACTTAAAAAGCACCACTGTATTGTGCCAGCATCATCATGCATCATCTCCAGTAGCTTGGCCTCTCATGCACTATCCACGGTAGTTGGATGAATGTGGAAGCATGCTCTCTGTGGGGATTACAGTGTCCGGGCACTGTAGAAGCCCCGAGGGATTTGAAACATAAGCTCTGATACTAGCTCCTCCCCCCATTTCTTCTTTTTAGTTATTTATTTACTTCTAGGTTTGTTGGATGTGTGTATGATACGTGTGCACGTGTGAGATTCATGAGTAGCTGGCTGTGGGTGTTGGTGGCGGTGGAGTAAAGGGGTGGGTGGGTGGTGGGGGGGAGGTGGTTGCAGACATCACGATGGGGCCATTCAGGTTGCTGTGTCTGTGACTAAGTCTGTCGTCTGGACTGTGTTGACTCGCTCCTCTCTGGATGCTTTGGATGAGTTTGTGGCCGTCAGCAGAGCACTGGTGTTTTTAGCCACCGGCTGTACCTTGGACCTTATCTGCTGACAGCTGGCAACATATTTGGATGGAGCACTTGTGATCCTGCTAACACTTTCTTGTACTGATTCCCTCCTAAATACCAAAGACTGGAGAAGTGATCCTGGTCAATGTATATAGCACTTACCTCAACTCCCCCAGAAATGAAGTAAGTACTATGTATTTTCATTCATATCATATATTTTTACTCCTTTTGCTTTTTTTTTCAATTTTTTTACTCTAGCCACTTAATGATTTTTAAATTTTTCATATAATGGAAAACATATAGTTTCAGAGTTTTCATTATATTCACACCTCCAGTAATTCTTCATGGCTTTACAGTGTTGTAATGCAATTAATCTGACTAAGCCCTCAGCCAAGATTAACCGGTTTAGAAGATGATCCCATTAGTGACAGAGAAGAAGAAACTGTATGTATGTGTGCTTGTACAAGTCTGAAGGTCTGAAATATGGTTGTACTGAACATTTAGTCAAATCCAATTATACTGATACAAAAGTAAGTTTTTGACATTTACACTTTCTAAAAAAGAAACAAGTCCAGACCCATCTGACTGTGGATTTAAATGTGAAGCTTCTCAGAATTATTTGTTAGGGCACAACGATTAATTCCAAGCTTATGAAATGTTAATAACAAAAAGAATTCTCCATCGAGTAATATTACTCTATAACACAAAACGCATTGCTATTTCCTCCTGCTACAAAATGATAATAAATAATTCAACTGCTGCAGTGGTTGTAACTCTTAGCTATATATATTTTTTTTCACATTCATAAATCATTGGGTCACACAAACCTGCTCCCTCATCTGTCTCTGACTTGGTGAGAGAAGTGCTAATGAGAGGATTATGGCAGAATATCGCCTGCTTCCTCTTATAGTGCTAAAAATAATTAAAGGGAGAAAAAAAAGAAGGACATTCAATTAGCAGCACTCATCACTCTTGTGGAACAGGATTTCTATGTAATAGTATTTTTTTTAATTTCTGGGGTTTTATGAATTCCTCCAGCTTTTATTTGAAGCATTAAATCACACCGGGGTAAAGTGTAATGCGGCTGCTTTTTGCCTGCTGTTTGCATGTATACTGCGTATTTCACACGTCGAAATTAATGAGAGGAGCTAGGACTCGTCCATCTGTGTGCCTGGAAGGTGACCAGGTGGTCTTCTTATACCTAAGCTTTCGACACCGCAGTGCACAAACCTGAGGGAGGTCTGTGTAAGTCAGTGAATTTGTGTTCATTTTCATGTGGAATCGTATGCACACACAAAAACACAAAAAAAGAGCCATTAGTGGTGAGGTTCCAAATGCAGCCTCTTGATTAAAACTCCCTGTTTTGCCTTTGATAGAGCTTAAGCTTAAAAAAAAAGAAAAAAAAAAGGAGAAGCCCCCTCAAAACTTGACAGCAATCATGATTAATATGTCTGAAGTGTTTTGGATGAAATAACCGTAACCTTCAACACTGAAGCTTCCCTTTGTGTTTTTTAGACCGTGAACCCAGGGATAAGGGGAAAGGTCAGGGTCATGTTTGCTGTTCTTAGTAATCCATCACAGCAGAATTTTTAATGGGCCTACCGCATAGCAACAAAGTCACTTTTAGTTCATCAGTAGACAACCGAGATATCAAACCGAGCAAGTCAGTTTTATATATTTTTCTTTAACTTGATGCTGACGGATTTGCACAAATACAGTACTTGTTATTTTCTCTTTTTCCAATCAGTTTTCTTACAGCTTTTGAAGACCTGCCTAACTGTCATATGAGTCATATGACAGACACAGCTGACTCTCTTCTCATTAAAAAAAAATGCATCATACCTCAGTGGGACTGCTGCTCTGGGCTGCTCATTATGGGAAATTGTGTTTTATTCAGTTCATTACACCCCCACTACCTATGATTGTGAGATTTTGAATGATAACTGAGCGAGAGAGAAAGTATAAATCTATACAGGTATTTTTTTCACCAAACATTTATCAGTTTGGCATTTTCTTGTTTTTTCTACTCTTTTTTTTTACTGCCTGAGGATAATGACACAGTGACTCTCACTAGAGGACTTTTGCTGTCATTTGTCTACAGTGTAAACAACATAATAATAAACAATAATATGGAAATCTGTTGTAATATCCACTTATTAATGTCTCTATGTTTCACTCTTGTGATGATGATAATATATAACGGCACCTTTAAAATTAGAACTCTGCTCAATCTCTGCATTATAAAAATGTCTGGAAAGTCTACCAACATTTTGAATAACTATTTTTTGAAAAGTGTTATTTTATCAAAATATGTGGTAACAGTTTCCATAAAAATCTAACAAAAGTCTGCACTAAGAAAACTAAGGCTACACAATGACCCTTCAGTAAACTGACATTAGATGCCCCAAAGGACTGTGATTCAGAAGCAGCAGCTTGTAGTCAGCTTGCATCTTTTGGAAAGCTCTCTTAACCATGAACAAACAGTGTTAGAGTGACAGCTTGGCAACGCTTGAATGCTAAAGATTTTTCATCACACAGTGTTTTTATTTGAGCTATAAACAGTTTTCAAAGGATCTGCTATGTTGTTACAGAATTAATCCTTTCTCATGGTGGCCGCATACGACCAGGAGATATACTGCATCGGGATCAAAAATGTTGTGTGGCAAGGAGTGTGGTTTGACTTGATGGAGTTAATAAATAGGCCTCTCACTTGTTCTTTCTCTCTGTCACAGTGCCAACAGTATGCCTAAACAAGTGGAGGTGAGGATGCATGAGAGTCACCTGGAGCCCATCGAGGCCAGGCCCCAGTCAAAATGTGCCAAAATCTGCTCCAAAATGTTCAAGAACCTTCTTCTCACTCTCACTGTCCTTGGTAAGTTATCTCATCATCACTTTTTTCTTTCGTTCTTTTTATCCCAAGAGCCTAATACAAAGCAGGGCAGGCTAAACATGGACACTGACTATTACTGAGTTCAGTCTTCTGTTAGATCGGCGCTCAATTATGTGGCTTGTTTTTAATATGTGGAGGATATGCCATCTGTGCTCAGGCAAGATGACTGGGTGTTCTGAACTTCCCCTGTTCTGTGCCACCTGTTGTTATCAAAAGCTCTGTGCTGTACACACCCAAACAGCTTCTGGTGATGCATGAAAAGTACTGTCATTATAGCACAGGCTCATTAGGCTCTAAAGGAAAAGTAAAAAAAAAAAAAAAAAGGGCATTAGGTCTTAAATTAGGTTTGCTTAAGCAGTACATCTTTTTGATAGTTTGTTATGCTTGATGTTTATGTGGTCCCTCCCAGGCATGCAGTTTCTAAGTAGAGGATGTGAGCCTTAGAACTCTAAAAATGTGCGTGCATTTGATTTATTCGGTTTCTTACTGTATTGCACTTGTATAGATGTGGGCTTGTATGAGCATGCATGATGTGTACATCTCGTGGCACTCGGCTGGACGCTCACAAAGCAAGTAGGCCAGCACGATCATTGATCATCTGTCACTTGGCAGATGAGACTCTGCAAAAGGAACTTGTAAATGGTCCAAAGAAGAAGGCACAGGAAATCAAGTGCTATCCAAAACCATTGGGTGTGCAAAATCCACAGGATGCTGCTAGACTGGGGGATAGATTAAAGCACTAAAGACAACTTAGATTTTTTGTTTTTTTTTTAAAAAGCTGGAGGGCTTGTGATCAGTTTGTGTTATGAAACAACATATTGGGCTGGGTTATCTTTGGCAAAGGAAGTGCAGCCTCGGGAGGATGTTGGGGTTTTGTCTAGCCTAAGACAGATCGACACAGAGGCCGACCACCAGGCCTGGTAGGCAGCGGAGTGGGGGGGTGAGAGCATACAGAGGTCAACTTCACTTTCTGGCAGGAACAGCGTGTGGCAGGAAAAGAGTTGCTAGTTAGAAGAGACATTATGGGTTTAAGGGTCAACAAGGATTTTGTTTGAGAATAGATGATCTTTCAAATGTCACAATATAATGGAGACCAGAGGAAAGGTAAGGTTGCAAAAAGAAAAAAAAAAAAAGATAATATGGAAATAGAAATACCTCAGTGAGACAAAAAGTGAGCCTGAGATTAGAGTCAATCTTTTGAAAAAAGAGAGTTTGCAGAGATGAGAGATGTTCCAATAGTGAGTCTGACATGCTGCCTCCTCCTCTCTGCTTCAGATAAATCTGATCATAATCCTCCATGAGCTTTACTCTCTCTTGGCAGGTTTATGTTTTATCTTTCACAACCCACTGTCCTCCCTAAGTACAGTATCTAGCAGACGCCTTCTTGTGCATTACCAAACAATGGAATGATAAGGCGGGAAGCAGTTACTAAGATGTCTTTGAATCATCAGAGAATTATTTGTTATTTCATAGTTTCGATTGATGCTATTCTCAGGTAGCTATGTTGTGTTTTATTCGCATGTAATGTCTGACTTACATTGTTTCTCAAATTTAAAACTCTGATGTAATTCCACATTTTGGGAATTTTTCGCTTTTCAGGTGTGATCTTGGGGGCTGTAGCAGGGATGCTGCTTCGTGTTGCTGCCCCACTCCACCCAGATATTGTCATGGTGATTGCTTTTCCTGGAGACATCCTGATGAGGATGCTGAAGATGTTGATCTTGCCACTCATTATCTCCAGTTTAATTACAGGTGCAGTGTAAATTGTTACAGTCAACTATATTAGGAATATTAAGTTCCTAAGCTACACCTTTTGCTGTTATTGCTACTAAAATGGACATGATGAAAAATACATAATGCACATGATCTAATACCCTTATATAATCTACTAATTGCCTTTGCATACAGCCTTCATGTCTCGCAGCATTGAGTCAAAATTTCCATCGGATATGCCCTTTAATTACCAGGCAAACATCATCTTGCTTGCTTTGGGTGCAGGTCTAGCCGGTCTTGATGCCAAATCTAGCGGTCGCCTGGGCACCAGAGCTATGGTCTACTACATGACAACAACTATTATTGCTGCTGTCCTGGGAGTCATCCTGGTGTTAGTCATCCACCCTGGCAACCCCAAACTGAAGGAGAATCTGGGCGAGGGCGAGAAAAACGAAGATGTGTCCAGTCTGGATGCCTTCTTTGATCTGATCAGGAACCTTTTCCCAGAGAATCTGGTGCAGGCTTGTTTCCAGCAGGTAACAGATTAAAATGATTTATTAACACATAGAAAGCCTGTGTGTGATATTTGAAGGCTTGTCTTAGTACTGGATGAGTGCCATCCAGTCACTTAGGGAATATTACATAAAGTCATAGAAAATAAACTTGTGTGCTGGGAAATGAGTAGGTATACACTCATTAAGTGTCTGGCAGAGGCTACCAACAGGTAACTACAGGCAGTGATGCCTGATAGACCAAAACAGCTGCACATGTAAGAATTTTTTTTTTTTTTACAGTCATTCAGCTCATCACTAATTATGCTTTATGCTTACCTCACTTCAGATTCAGACAGTCACAAAGAAGGTGGAAGTGGTTATTGAGGAGGATGCCAATGCCACCACTATGGAGGGCCTAGTGGCTAACATTACAAAGGAGCCTCAGTACATCATCAAAAAGTCGCTGCAATTCAAAAGTGGCATGAATGTTTTGGGTATGTAACACTCCAACTGAACACAACATGAAACATGATTACAGCCCTGCTTAAGAACAGTGCTTAGCTTAACATCAGCATGCTAAAAGGCAGACAGTGATGCTAAGCAGGTATATACGGTGTATACATATATACGTATTTAGCACGTTCATCATCTTACCCAGCTTAGCCATCACATTTCCAGCATTTGCTAACTAGCACAGTACATAGAAATGCAGATCAGTTCCTGATGGAAATGCTCTAAATGTTTAGCAGTTGAGGCATTTCCATCAAAACCACAATGCAAAGAGAACAAGTCAGGGAATAATCAAAGTCATTTGGATTCATTCCTTTGGCACCATGTATTGATTTAATTTCATGGAAAATAGGTGTCCAGATATTTCAGTCATACTCTAGAGTCATGAGGCTAGAACGACTGGAAATAGGCTTTGACAGCTGCAAATATCTGGACAGGCCTATTGGTTTTTTAAATGGAAAACCTATCATCTTCTAAGAATTCCCTGATGCTGGACACATCTCACCCTTCAGCAGTGGTATTCAAAATGTGACACATTTATGATTTTTTTTTTGTCACAGGTCTGATTGGTTTCTTTATTGCATTTGGCATCTGCATGGGCAAGATGGGAGAGAAGGCCAGGCTCATGATTGAATTCTTCAATATCCTCAATGAGATTGTGATGAAAATTGTCATCATGATCATGTGGTTAGTGTCACTCAAGATTCCCACTCACTCATTTTGAAACTCATTTAAGTCATTTGAGTCAGAAATGACTTAATTTAATGTATTTTTCATTCATTTATTATTTGTCAAGCCATTTTAATGCTTTAAAAGATGATAGCCTGCTTATGATAAGCAGAATTTGTCAGAGTTAACTATATCTAAAGCGAAATGATTAAAAACATGCCTTTTCATATCCGCAGGTACTCTCCATTTGGCATTGCCTGTCTGATTTGTGGCAAGATCATTTCCATTAAGGACCTGGAGGTCGTGGCTAGGCAGCTGGGCATGTACATGGTGACAGTGATTATTGGCCTCATCATCCACGGAGCAATTTTTCTGCCCAGCATCTACTTTGTTATCACCAGGAAAAACCCTTTCACCTTCTTCCTGGGCATCTTCCAGGCCTGGATCACTGCTCTGGGGACAGCCTCCAGGTCAGCATCAGAATGGATGGATGGGTGAATGGATGACTGTGTCTTAATATTTATACACATTATTAAACATTTTTAATTAACTTGTTGTGTTTTTCCCGTCCAGTGCTGGTACACTACCTGTCACCTTCCGTTGTCTGGAAGAGAATTTGGGCATTGACAAAAGAGTCACTCGTTTTGTGCTCCCAGTCGGTGCCACCATCAACATGGATGGAACCGCCCTGTATGAGGCTGTGGCTGCTATTTTCATTGCACAGATGAATGGTGTCAACCTTGACCCCGGTCAGATTATCACTGTCAGGTCAGAAAAAACACGGCTTTGTACTTAATATTTAACATCTCATCCTAGCTTACACTTATGAAAGGTTTCAGAAACGGAGTCCTCCAGAACAGATGAATCTGACAGCAATTTTTACAGTCAAGCTACTCTTAGTCAGTACAGTGAGAATTGCAATTCCCACTATTTAAAGAGCGTTTAAATTGAGTTAAATGCAGTTGGCACAATTAGATCATAATAATCAGGACAAACCTAGCAGGAGTGTAGTGGCACTTAGCAATGAGCAGTAAAGAAATTTAGAGTACAGCAAATAAAGTACCCAGAGGAAGCAACCATATGCTCCAGTTCCTTGTCTCATGCTAAGTGGGAAGTTTAGTCGGAAACACCAGTCACTTGCTCCTTTCATCATAACAATCTTTCCAAAATATTCTTCTCATAAGTCAGCGAGCTGCAGATAGAAGACCCTGGCTCTGGCATTTTTATGGCATATAAATCCATGAACCTTTAAATTAAACGTCCTATCTCTAGCACGTCTCAATGAGCCTCTCTTCATAAATGATGGAGGACTTATTCTGGTGCTCCTCAGCCTATGCTTTTACACAAGCACCACAGAAAATGGATGTCTTCCTGTAACCGTGACATGCAGTGGGTGTAATGTTCATTGGTGTCTGGAGAGGTGCATCGGGGTGTGACGAATGAAGTTAGGCGAGTGGGGTTGGAGAATGTGATTGAGTGCTGCTTTCTCGTGTCTTCACCTAGTCTGACAGCCACCTTGGCCAGTGTTGGGGCCGCCAGTATTCCCAGTGCCGGCCTGGTGACTATGCTGTTGATCCTGACTGCTGTAGGCCTGCCAACCCAAGATATCAGTCTCCTGGTTGCTGTCGACTGGCTGCTGTGAGTCTGACAAAAGAAAAATGCATATTGTGGTTGCATACTGCAAGCTACATTAGCCTCCTGTATTAGGGTTTTGTAAACACTTCCTAGTATGCAAAGCCGTCTTTCATGCCCATTCTGTTTCATCAGTGATCGATTCAGGACCTCGGTGAATGTGGTTGGTGACTCCTACGGTGCAGGCATCGTGTACCACATGTCAAAGGCAGAGCTGGAGGAGCTGGACGCACACACGGCTAAGTCGGATGACATTGAAATGATGACGAAGACCCAGTCTTATTACGATGACATGAAGAACCACCACGAAAATAATTCCAACCAGTGCGTCTTAACCGCTACCGATACCACAACTGCTAGCGCTACTGCTAACAATTCTGTTGTAGTAGATGAATGCAAGGTACATCTAATGCTTACAGACATAGAGACCTGTGTATAACCCTCTCTCCTGTTGCATGCTCACGCTGCACCCCGCTTGATTCTTTGTTTACGCTTTAAATACACCCACTGTGATTTTATTTCAGAAGTGAAGCAGTGGAATAATAGATGGGTGTGTGCATGTTTTCATTTTTCTGGAATAGCGGCTTTTCTGTTGAAAAAAAAAATTACATTTCATATCAAAATGTTATGCAGCATCAGTGTATATGAAAAAGGATAAAAATTCTCTCCCTCAACAGTTAGCCTAATCTGTTGGAGATTGGCTCTAATTCAAAAGACAGAGCAGATAATCACCATTATGACCCTGAGGAGTTATTTACCAGCACTCCTCTGTCAAAAGTTCAGAATACGTTCATTAATAAACATTTTGACACAAATCTATTGCTTTTCTTTTGTTCAACTTACTGCCCAGTGTGGTGTGTTCTGCTTTATCTTAAAATGTAGCTGATTTTAATTGTTATACGGGTGTTTTTTTCCCCATTTGCTGTAGGATTTAAGATGCAGAGAGGAAAGTGCTAGAGCTAATTAGCAGTTCATATATTCCCTGCACACCAACTACCAAACTGTCAGTGAGTCATTCCCTAAACAGGTTTTCTTGCATTTTGACACCATCTATTTCTGTCCACTGTGAGAAATGTGTTGTGAATTCTAGAGGGGGCAAATCGCTCCCATAATGTAAAACATTTTAAATCCAGTCTGTGAATGTGTTCCAGTCTGTTCGAATATTATATGTAAGTTCATAATGCTTGTTCTCTGACACACACAGGCGGGTGGGAAAGGTCTGCTGATGAGCCTTTTCATTTATTAAAAGATGAAGGGCGTTACCTAGCAACGCTGGTAACCTGTCGCACAAGCAATCTGTCCATGGCAAAAAGTTATATCCTCCCTTCTGAGACTTGCTTTATTAATAGACATTTACATATAAATGTGACACAAAGCCTTGCTATTTCCAGTAACTTCCACACCATTTTTTCCCCCTGTTTTCTGCTTTGCCTTGCTCACATTTCTAACCCCAGTTCAAGGTGCAATGAACCGCTGTAGAGTGCTTGCAGACTAGCTAAACATAATGCATTCATTTAGTAGCGTTTCTTCTTTGTTATTTGTGTATTTTGTATTTATAATTTATTCATTTGTATATATATTTTTTTTACAGCCTCCTGAGTTTGTTTTCATCATAAATTTGTGGTCTATTCTCAGGTCATTAAAAGGAACTCCCGTGTTAGGACTACCATGAGCATGCATGATCATCAGTGGTTGTCCTGGAGTTCCAGTGTTCCTCCGTAGCCTTGCTTGTTGCAAAATAGCAATTTTATCTGTGAAGGTTTTAATTGCCAAAGAGGGCTGTAGTCTACCAAAGAATATCTTCATTGACTGACATTGTTCAACTGGTGATCCCAGGACAAAAGCTATTGAGGAATAATACAAACGAGCTTCTTGTTCTGACCAATAACTCTCACAGTTCAGTAATTGTGATATCATTTTTCTGTTTTGATGAAAGCGGATGATTCATATTCACCTTGGTCTTGGTGTAACTACTGCAACTGGGAGATGCTGGGGCCAAAGCTGTTGCTCTGTTAAAATATTCCATTTAAAATATACAGTTTCTAAAGTGTACATGCTCATAGTCTCAAGCATTTAACATCAAAGATGGATGAAAAATGTAGCAATAATAATAAATAACACTTTTTTGGCATGGTATCAAGTAGTTTGGAGCTAATGCTGAGCAAATGTTACAAAAGTTACACTTTTCAGTCTCCGGCCAAAAATGTCTTTACAGGTATTTTTCACGCCCACTGTTAAAAATTAATACAGGAAACATGTTCTCTTACTTTCTCTTTTTACTTTCTCTTTATGAAAGGAACACCAATTGTCAAACCAATGACAGTTTGGTCAAGGGACCAGCTGATCTGGAGACTACAGCCCTATGAAGCACTCTAGCTTTAATCAAAATGATAAAGAACGCTGTATACTATATTTTAGTTTATAGACATCATTTAGCAGGGTAGACTGAAAAAGTCGTTTTTCTGATGCTCTATATGCCTTTTAATTCTAATTGACTAATCAGATTATCTAATTGAAATATTTCACTTGTGGGAGCACTAAATAGAATAAAATAGAATTTCCTTTATTGGTCATTATACAGAATGTACAATGAGATTGGAAATCAATGATGCAATGTTATTATAAACTCTTTTGACCAAAGTTTTATAAAAATGCATTCTATCTTTTTTTTTCTTCTTTTTTTTAATATCTGCCTTGGATCCACTGTTTAGATCTTCTGCTAACTTCTTACAGGTAACCTCAGCCACTAACGGCTCTGCTGCGGAGTGCACGCTTGTTGAGGAGGAACCATGGAAACATGAATAATGGCAGCACAGAGATCCCCTGCTTCTGGGCTCCACAAGCTTTCCTGTCTGGTGATATACAAGAATGAATGAAAAATCACATGAACAGAACTACTAATTGTTTTTTTTTTCATGTAGTTTACTTTTTTTTTTTTTTTTATTAGTCCCTTTAAAATTTTAACTGTCTATCTGACTGATATATATGATACTAATTCACTTAACTGTGAAATGATAACATAGGCATACCTCACATGTTAGAGAACAGTTATGTCCTGTATAGCAGATACTTGCACAACATTCTTCAAGGCTTGGGTAGGGAAGGAAGAGAGAAAAAAAAAGTTGGATAAGCTGTTCTTAGCAATACATCCTGTATGAGGAATGAAGAAGTGAAGATGCACTGAGACCATCTTCCAAGTTTCTTAAAGGTGAATCAGTATTTTAGTGTCAAAGGACAAGTGGGAGCTGGAGCAGTAATCATGACAACCAATGCAGTTTGTAATGAAATCCCCGTCTTTCCATCCCTGCCAGTACTATCACAATGCGTGCACAAGGCCACTGCTTTTTGATTTCATTTCAGTCTCTCATCTATGAACACAAGTGTCTTTAATGTGCTTCTAACTGCAATTATAGTTGCCCAGTATTACCCAGTATCCCCGAGGACCAACAAACTGATAAAAGGGTCACAGGGAACAATAGTGAACAGGGGACCCATGCTGAGCCTCACAACTTACAAGGAATATGAAAGTAGAATTATAAAGCACAAATCATACCATGGAGCCCATTTATAACTCCATCATATTTTTATTTTGTCTACTGTGTGGAAAATGGACGTTTTTCTTTGTGCCACCTATTGGGCGATATTTAAAACTAATTTGTGTGAGTGATAGAGAGAGAGAGTGCTAAGGTCAAAACATGACCAAGGCAATTAAAGGGACCAAACAGGCAGAAAATCAATCAGCTCACAGAGGCCTTTGAACTGTCACCATGACATCCATTTTCTTAAATTGCCCATTTATAACTGGCCGGCACAACAGGTGATGATTTTTTCTGATCAAACCTCAAAGCCTAATGCGCTGCCCTAAAATCAAATTGTATACAGTGCTCTCCATTTTCACCAAAAAAAAAAAAAAACAAGAATTGTTTTGACGCCAATGAAAAATAAATTTCAATCAGTTTTAAAGCGAAGTGTAAATGCAAACCTAAATCGCATACCTGCATAAATTGTAGCAAAAATAAGAGATTATATTGAGCATAAATAAAAAACAAAAGCACAAGTGAAGCCAAAACGTGAGCGCACATCAGTGCTGACAATAATCTTTCCATTTTTTTATTTTATTTTATTTTTATAATTTTAAAAATAAGCAAGATCAAAAGATACTCAGGCTTGTATGTTTACTCTTACAGGGGGAAAAAAAAAATGTTTTAACCCTAAAATGTTTACTTGTTTGCTTGTGTTCTTCCGCAAGAAAATGGCCTCTGAAAAATTACAACAAAGGTTTTTGTTGAGAGATATGACAATACAGTACAGTAAGCACACGTTTATTTCAGACTACATTCCAGTGGCTAAATGATCCTGTGAACCAGTGTACTAGAAAGCACAGACGTAGTTATTATTAAACACTGGCAGAGCACAAAAGGTGAACCGCTAGAAACATTTATAAAAAGAAATTGAGGAAGAAGTAGAGCAGCACTCAGCTGTCAGATGGATTCTTGGCTTGCACAAACAGAGACAGATCCTCTTTGGGGAGACCTGCCAGCTTCTTGTTTAGCCAGATCTAAAAAGGTAAACAACAATATATTTTTGCCACCAGAGCTCAAGACTGTTTCTACAAACCCTAGATGCTGCAGCTGCGTGTCCATGTAGTGAGAAGGTAGCTGGTGAAACTCAGAATATGGCAATGGGCATGCACAGTTAAATGCCAGGATGTTCCAGTTATCAGGTAATACACATATAATCTTCTCCTAGAACCAAAAAAAAAAAAAAAAGTATGGCAAACACACAAACAAAGCAGGACTGCTGGCTGTTATTTTATTATTATTATTTTTGGTGTGTGTGTGTGTGTGTGTGTGTGTGAGAGAGAGGTGAAACTGATGTCAATGTGAATTAGATTTCTTTGTCAGCATTGTGTTCTTCTCTCTTTTCATCTGTGCTGAATGACCTTGCCTTGAAGGTGTTCAATTCAAACAAATGCCAATTAAAGTAACAGTTGTAAACTTAACACAACACCTAGTGCAGCGCTCTGTCATTTATCTACTTTTATGCATCATGGTGCACATGCAGCGTTCTGCTCAAAACACTGCAAGGACGATGTATGTATACACACACACAATAACCGACGCACATAGTTGCACCAGATGCACACGTCATAAAAATGCAAAACAAAACAAAAAAACACTTAGACTACGAAGGTCACCACATTTACAACTGTACTAAGTGAGCTGTAGAGTACAGCACTGACACTCTAACATTGTGTGATCTTCAGGATTATATATACACACACGCACACACACACGCGTGCACGCACACACACACACACACACACAGGGGAGTAGAGGAACGATAGTGTCACCGATGGGGATTGTGTGTTGGACCAATATTATGTTCAGACTCACGGTTTTAGAAGCATGAATTAAAATAATATGATAATTATTTTTTTGCACCACTATCTTAAAAGCATGATATTTTGAAGTGCCTCCTTGCACTTTGTGTATATATTGTAGGTAACAGATGTCTTTTGTTTTTGTTTCTTTTGAAGGGGGTGTTGAAACGGCACGTAGAAATATAGTTTCATTGCTGTGACATTTTTAAATGTAATCCTCTAGAAAAAAAAAATCATCCATGTCTGAAGTAAAGTTAGATTAGATAAAATGTATAGAGGAAAATGTCATAAATTGCTTGGTTTTTTTTATTCTCTAATACCTGTTTACTAGTTGTTTTTAATTAACTGTCACATTCCAGCATATAAATATCTTTTTTTTTTTAAATCTAATGCAAGCGTTTTGAATGTTTGTTCCATGAAGATATAAGCAGTGTGAATTCATTTTCATTGTACATACATAAATATATAATTGTTCTGTTCAGTGGCAACGCAGAGTTTTACAGAAATTATAGTTAACCTGTAAAAATACTGTTTGCATGAAGAAGAGAAAGAAGGAGACTGAGAAAGAGCGAGTTAAAATGAGCAAGGGGAAGTTTCTGGTTTGATAAGGGGGCCAACATGACTTATTTGGGTGAGAAATTATTATTATAAAGGCTCTTGATAATAGAGACAAAAAAAAAAAAACAGGAGAAAGTCAGACGTGCTCTGCATGTAGGATAGAGCAATGTATCAAACACAGCCTAGGAGTTGATATAAGAGAAAGCTCAAACTTCCAATTGTACTCAAATGCCTGTTACAGTATAGAGCAACATTCCTCAGGTGACTCATCTAAACACATTTTGTCTTTTCAAAGGAGAAAACCGGCTTCAGTCTCAGACATCTTTGTTTACCTGGTGCATTTAAAGCTGCAAGACATGAACCTCTAGATCTTTTAGATTGTGTGTTAGTGTTTCCATATACCAGATCTTCATACATTCAAACTCATGTCATCAACATCAAGGAGGTTTATAGAAATACTACTTAGTAAACTGCCTTTACTCGATTTGCCTTTTTACTTTCTGCACAGGAACTATATGCACGCACAAACACCTGGAATTGCTTACCTAAGTGGTACTGATTACATGGAAAATAATTGATACAACAAAGAGCCAGTATATCTTTAAGCCTGTCCTTTTCTACTGAAATGTGTGTGTGTGTGTGGGGGGGGGGGGGGTTGTTGTTTTTTTTTTTGAAGAAACTCATACACTGAGCTGATAACCTGTTTCACTCCTGCCTACAATGTGCTTTGCAGATTTTACTTTTCTAGGCCTTCCCTCTTTGTAAAGCTGTTGTTATCTTGATGTAAAGGGAGAGGGTATGTGTGGGGGAAATTCACTATTGAGAAAAAAAAGAAAGAATTCTTTCCTCAGTTTATGGTATACATAAAAATCTGTTTCTACATATCAATAAGTGTTGTACCTTTGGTGTACATATACAAATATAACTAATAAATGTTGATTGATAACTAAATTGCAGCTGCTGTTTGGAGACTTTTTTTTAACACAAGCATGACTTTTCTTGCCAAATAATTGACATAAAAACAAATATATGTATTTTTTTGTGTTATTTTAAATAGTTTTAGCATAGTATAACTCTATAAACATTTCCATTTCCAGAGAGTGCAGGAACGGAAGCAGATTTTATCTTTTATCGTTTTAATTTAAGAAATTAAGGGCTAAAATGGACAATGAAGTATTCACTGACTGTTTTAAGCACCTCTAGCCCGCTTTGCTGTTTAGGTTTTGATCTTATTGAAAAAAGATAAATAAAAAAGTTGCACTGTGAAGAAACTCCAAAGCATTACTGGTTCCAAACCAATCCGGGAGTCCAGCAGATAGCCTGCAGATGTAGCCACTGGGTAACTGATGATTTTGAGAGGCTTCCAGTGTAGCCAGCAGATATTTGGAGCCAATATTTCCATTTCTGTCCTCCAGTCACTGTTTATGAATACAGATAAATTTGAGAGAAGCTAATAAAAAGCAAAAATCATAAGCAGAAGTTAGTTGGTGGTTGTTCCATATGCCCTTAGTCTTTATAGAGGTGAGTCCCACCACGCTGAGTTTCATATGGAGGAACGTTTTAAATGCATTTTGTATTGTAGTGATCCAGCTCAATACAAGCAAGTCAGTACGGCATTTTGTATCATTACTGTGGAAAATTTGCCAATAACATTACAGTAAATTGCCAGTAGACTTGTGCTGCTTTTTCTTTGATGACATATGCAGCATTAAATGCGTAAAACATTTAAATCTGTGTTATACGATGTGAGAAAACATTTATTACAGAAATGATGGGTGAAAAAACAAAAGAGAACGCACACCCTTAGGCCAGAAATCAATTTCTACATGCAAGCACAGACTGTATATAAAAGAAGAACAGATGCACTGTGATGTCACCGTCCTGTATGTGAATGGTTGGATAGCCTTGATTCAAGCATTTTGCTTGTTGCTGTCTCGGGAGAAACCGAGAACACTTCACCCTCTTAAGGTAGCCATGCCCTAAATAATACCCTGCATTCTTTTTATTTAATACATGACTTGAAAGAAGCAGTTGCGAATCAGGAAACTATTTATTGACGTCACAAATTAAGTAAGCAACATGACCATTTTCTCAGAAAAAGGTTTTCCTCTCCTTTTTTTTGTTGTTGTTGTTTTGCATATTTGTCACACTTAAATGTTTTAAGTTTAGTTTTGTTTTAAAACTTTAATATTAGACAAAGATAACCTGAGTAAATACAAAATGCTGTTTTTAAATGATTATTTCATTTTCTAAGGGAAAAAAAGAGCTATCCAAACTTACCTGACACGGTGTGAAAAAGTTATTGCTTCCTAAACTTAATAACTGCTTTTGCCACCATTGGCAGCAGGAACTACAATCAAGCATTTGTGATGAACGGTAATGAGTCTTTCACATCACTGTGGAGGAATTGTAGCCCGCTCTTCTTTGTAGAATTGATTTAATTCAGCCACACTGCTGAGCTTTCAAGAATAAACTGCCTGTTTAAGGTCATATCAAAGCATCTCAATTGGATTTAGGTCTGGACTTTGATCGGACCACTCCAAAACCTTCATTTTTTAAATGGTGTGTCTCCAATCATTGTTCTGCTGCATAAGTGCAGTTGAGCTTCAGGGCATGAACTGATGGCCGGATATTCTTCAGGATTTTCTGGTAGAGAGCAGAATTCATAGTTCCATCAATTACAGCAAGTTGGCCAGGTCCTGAAGCAGCAAAGCAGCCCCAGACCATCACACCACCACATTGCCTGTTGGTATGATTTATTTTATGAAGCGCTGTTTTAGTGTCATGCCAGTTGTAACTGGACTTGAACCTTCCAACAATGTCAACTTTTGTCTCATAGTTCACAGAATATTTTCCCGAAAGTCTTGAAGATCATCAAGGTTCCTTTTGGCAAATGTAAGACAAACCTTTGTGTTCGTTTTGGTCAGCGGTCGTTTTCTCCTTGGAACTCTCCCACGGGTGCCATTTTTTCCTAGTCTGTTTTTTTTATTGTTGAATCATTACTTTTTCACACAGGACCAGGTCGGTTTGGATAGCTTTCATCCAATAATAAATAAATTCATAATTTAAAACTGCTTTTTGTATTTACTCGAGTTCTCTTTGTCTGATATTAATGAGTGTGACAAATGTGCCAATAAATAAATAAAAATACTACATACAGCAAATACTTTTTCACAGCACTGTTTATAATTGCACTTTTTTATAACCAGAAGAGCCACCTCTTGCTAGCTATTAAAACTAATTTGGATTCAAGGACTTCTGTCTTTTATATACAGTCTCCACTCTGCGCCTTTAAGTCACTTTGATTGCAGAATAAACTTGAGTAGCTTTATGAAAATATGTCAGTGCATTAGAGAGCGCGCTCTATGATACATGCATTAAAAAATAGTAAACAGTAATACTTCTCTGCTGTCATTGTGGCTACACTATATGCATTTTAATACAGAAAAGAAGCAAACATGGCTTCCTAAATGGCCGTCGTTCTATCTTTCTGATTTCTGTGTAAACATATTCTCTCCTCCTAACACTGATACCATGGAAACTTCTCTTCCTGTTTGGCAGATCAGTGTACCCACATGCATTTCCTGTCTAACTATTCAATTGCTCCTGTTGTCCTTACACAGTCACTACTGAGTGAACACCACATTCAAGCACATCTATTTCTATACACATTTATTTGATTCGAGAGTTTACAAATTCTTTCATTGACATATGTTAATTTTGTCATAAAAACCTGCCTACTCTAACACATTTGCTACTTCTTTCAAAACAAATCATTTCAGAGCAAAAAAGGAATAACTCAGAAACAAAAACAAAATCAATTTTCATTTCAAAATCCAGGAACAAAAAAAAAAAAAGCTGGCACACAGGAATCGATATTGATACAACACATGTATATTTTAGCACTGAGAAGGTGAGTAGAAAAAAATGCAGGGTTTTGTTTACATGTTTGAATGTACAGAGCAACGGGCACACGAGGCTCGAGCAAAGCATGCAAACCTCGTCACGTGTGCTGTGTGCTTACAGTATCAGCATATGAGCTCGCTCCGTTATTGTACGTGTTATTTGGTTCAGCATCCAAAGGCCTGTCACTCATGTGGTAAATTTGGCATTTGAAAATGATTAATTTACTACAGATACAATCCAGTTCTTTCTTCTGCTCTGTCGTTTAGCTCCAACGAATGTACACACTGTGTATAAAGCATGTTTACATCTTTGCTCTGATTCTTTGTATCCTCAGGATAACATCAAGGTATCCTCATATTTGCAACTCAGTGAATTATATTAACTGACCTCAGTGGTGCATAAATTTCGGATGCTAAATTTGACTACTGCAAAATCCGTTCACAGCTGTTTACCTCTTTTAATTAAATAGTCATCAGAAAGCTCCTTAAAACAGATATGAAGCTCTTCCTACCAAAAAACAATATAAACAAAAACAACGAAACAAACAAAAAAAACAAAAAAACAATGGGAGCGTTTGCTAAGTCCTCTTCTATACACACTATATACAGAGACCAAGAAAAAGGGAATGAAAGCTGCATAACGTAAAGTAGTGACATCCCCAGTTTTCCTGAATATGGAAAAGAAAATTCCAGTCTGAAAGGCAAAAAAGTGGGAAAAACATCAAAATTAAACACGTGTGGGGAGCTTGCCTAACATTATTTTTTTACATGTAGCTTAAAGAAGATAAATCAGTTCTCATGGTTGATTTCATGTTTTCCATTTAGGCTGAAAAGCAAATTTTAGGATGCACCCAATCTGCAAGAAGGGGAGCAGAATCTCAATTTGAAATCACCCTTCACAGACACACACACACACACACACACACACACACACACACACACACACACACACACACACACACACACACAATTAAAAACTCACAATGAGGCTTTATCATCAATTTACAGTCATGAGAGCTGACAGAACATACATTCCCAACCCCCTGCTGAGGAACATCCAGTCTGTGCTACCCTAGCGTACCAGCCAAACAAAATGCTGCACATGCTGAAAGAGATGGTCCCACTGAGAGGCAACCGCTGCAGGCCTGCAGAGTCTGCAGCCAAGCCTCAGTTAGACAGCCTCTCTAACACCCTTTAGTACCAAAAGCAGTTTTACCCCCCTGTAATTCGAGCCTCCATTTCCACCCATCTTCTATCCTGATCATCTCCTTACTTTGTCACTCCTCCTCTAACCATCTACCTCCTGCATGCACTCTCCCTCACGCCAGTTGCTCTTTATCTGACGACTCCTCTAGAGTGATGACGGTGAACTCCTCCGTGTTGCCATTCTCCTGGACCTTCTCCTTGCTCATGAGGGTCACCATTTCCTGGTTTTGGGAGCCGGATGCCGCTGCTGCTCCATTGCCCTCGCCTGCGTCTTTTGTGATCATCAGGGTTTGTGTCCTCCCGCACCAGCTGCAAATGCACATTCAGATACACATATATTTACTATTGGTCTTTGCCATCCCTCACTCTGCAGCAAAATATGTGAGTGACTTCTGCTTAATATGCAAAGACAGAGAAACATAGAAGGTGGGGGTATTTATCTACACAAGGAGTTACTTGCCAGGCCTAGTATGATAGTAATCCAAGTCATACCTTTTTCTTTTGGCAACAGCTACACATAGAAGAAGAATAGCAGCAACTGCCACAATCACTAATATAATAACCAGCCAGTCTAGAAGGAGACATACAAGCCAGGGTTAAAAGAATTAAAAATCACTGACAATACAGAGTGTAAATAGAGATATATGTGGTATACTTGCTCACTTGAATTACTGGCCTCCTGTGTCTTATTACCAGGATCTTTATCTGGATGGATGAGCCGAACATTGACATTTTCTGTGGGAGCTGCATGTGAACAAAAGAAGAAGTATTAATTTTATATCAGCCTCAATATAGGTCATTTACTGACATATAGACTTGAAAGCATCCCCTCTCTCAAAAAGAAAAGCATCGCCTTTCACATTAAATTTCCTTAAATTATTTTCTTCTCTTTGTAAATACAAAGTGTGTGTACCGCAAGCAAAAAATATGAATGAAGTTATTTTTCCCCTCTACATTATCTCTCCTAAAGTGCCATTCATGGGACTGTTATTTGTTAATTATTAATTAAATTTATTTGATCCATTAATTGAACATATTTGATCTGTTTCAGTGCCTTCAACAAACAAAACTGAACAGCTCAAACTGACACAAGGGGGCGTCCTAGGTTTTGAAACTTACCTCGGTCACCCCCCAAAACTTGTTGCATGTGATGTCACTATGGTCCATTTTGACAGCATGTTTTTATGTTAAGTTAGAAAATTATAAACAATTTGCCTGAAACATTAACATTTGCCGTTTATATTTTTGGGATATACAGGGTGCAGATCAAATAACACATGGCCTAATGATTACTTTTATACGGTCTCTAGAAGAGACAGGTGTAAATGCTTTTGTTTCACCGCTCTTATGTAGCAATGCATCACACTGTCAAATATATTTTATCAGCATGCTCATCAAAATCCTGAAAATTGCACTGAGCTGTATATGTATGTGTTTTGAATTCGCATTGCTTTGTGTTTTTCTTACATTGTGTTTGATCATAACCTTCTTCATGCTCCCCTTTTTGTTCCTCAGGAGGAGTTTGCATTTCCTCTGGTGCTGAAACTGTTGTATAGACGTCGTCCTCTGGCTCAACCCCTGATCCAGGAATTGCGTCAGTCACTGCAGGAATGGAAGTGGGAGCCACACTGGTCTCACTCGCTCCAGGAGGCGTTGCTTCCACATCAGGACCCTCAGACGCAGCCTCCTCTGTAGCGGTGGACTGTGATGGAACCATGTCTGTCATCTCCTCAAAAGCTTGAGTTATAGTTGGTTCTTCTGGATGGGATAAGGTATCAGAAAAATCAGAATTCCTCTTCCAGTCTTATACTCAGCTATCTCACATTGAACTTTTCAACATAATCTATATTAAAATGATAAAAAAATATATATATTGTACTTCTACTGTATAGTTCAAAATAAGTGGCACGAGGCATTTTGCATCAATATGTCAGTCGGCTTTCTTCTGTTTGGCTTTCAAACATTAAAACAACAGTTTTAGTTCTATATTATCCTTCTTTAAAAATGAAATGCAAAAGATCAGTTTGACAGTACTGAGTGCTCATGACCAACAAAAGTAACCTCAACAGTAACCTCACCTCTTTCAGGTGACATAATCAAAGAGACTGTTGGCGTTGACTGAAAAGGTGAGGTCTTTTGGTGAACGGTTGTAGTTTCAGAGATAGTTTCACTTTTCTTTGCTTACAGTTTTTCAAACAGTTGTGCAAGCTGGTTGTTAAATTCACCGTGCACACCTGCAAAATCATCTTTCATTTTAATTTAATGATAAACCCCAAATGTGAAAACGTACACTCATCAGGCACTTTATTAGGTACACCTTGCTAGTAGGTTATTGTGTGGTCATAAAGGGACGGACATGGTCAGCAATAACATTCAGGTAGGCTGTGGTGTTTAAACAATGCTCAACTGTTACTAAGGGGCCCAAACTGTGCCAAGAAAATATCCCTCACAGCGAGACGGCTGGAGCCTATCCCAGCTGTCATAGGGCAAGAGGCAGCATAGACCCTGTGCAGGTCGCCAGCCTGACACAGGGCTATCACAGAGAGACAGACAACCACACTCACAGGCACACCTATGGGCAGTGCAGGACCTCCAATTAACCTAACCCCACTTTGGACTGTGGAAGGAAGGAAACCGGAGCACCTGGAGAAAACCCACACGGACAATTTTAGTGAACGTGAGCTAATTGTAGCCTCAGTTTTCTTTTCTTAGCTAACAGGAGTGAAACCTAGTGTGACTTTCTGCTGCCCCGGCCCATCTGTTTCAAGGTTCCACATTCAGAGATTCAGAGATGCTTTTTTGAATACCTTGGTTTCAATTATTTGAGTTTCTGTTGCCTTCTTATCAGCTTGAGGTAGTCAAGGGCATTCTCCTTGACCTCTGCTGTCTACAAGAACTCTCACTCACTGGATATTTCCTCTTTTTCGGACCATTCTTTGTAAATCCCAGAGATGGTTGTGCAGGAAAATCGAAGTAGATCATCGATTTCTAAAATATTCAGACCATGCTATGTTCAATGTCCCTTAAATCACCCATTCTGATGCTCAGTTTCAACTTCAGCAGGTCATCTTGACCATGTCTACATGCCTAAATATTCTGAGTTACTGGCATATGATTGGCTGATTAGTTATTTGTGTTAAGAAGCAATTGAACAGATGCACCTAATAAAGTGCCTGGTTAGTACACAGCACATTTCAATTACAGATTACAGTACTTACAAGGCTATAATAATTTGTTAGCCTTGTTGTCACCTGACCATTATATATCACTACGGATGCCACATGCATTAAAGTAAGGAGAGGGGGAATGAGCTTACTGTGCTTTTCTGGTGCAGATGTGGGTTTCAATGTAAAGGCCAAGGTACAGTTCTTCTTCAGTCCAGCTGACACAAAAGGAAGCAAGAAGAAGACGTCACCAAAATGCAGAAACAAAAGCCGAGCTCTATTAAATGTAGACTGCAAATCTGCACGGCAATGTGTATATTAGCATTTGACAGCAGCTGAGTAACTGAGTTACCATTTTCATCATAGCAGTAGACATCATAGAGCTCTTTAGGATCAGTGTGTGGATTAATAATTAAACCAGTCATGCCCCTTGAACAATTTTCATGGGACTGGTGTCTGAGGATGGCGATGCTCATATTGCTGATCCAGCCGTACCTGAAAGGACACAATAATAATGCTGTAAGTAATATCCTTACGATAAAATTATTATACAGTTGTTTATGCAGCTATCTTCAAATTGCCAAAAACACATTAAATTCCACAAACATTTAGAAATTAATAGAGTTGATGAAAAGGTGGTTTCCTCTACTGGAAGGTCGATTATGGTGACCAAGTACATTTAAAACTGAACTTCGGCCGCGCCCTTTGACATTTTAGCCGAAGAGACACAAAATGAAGGGGAAAAAAAGATGTAAGAGGACCCAAACAGGGCAAGATGTGCTACTGGGTCCATCCTATAAAATCTTTCATCAAAAATGTTTATTTATAAGCTTTATTATGTTGAGCTACATATTAATAAACTGTACCTAACAATAAAATGGTGCTTTTACTGTAGCTGCTCCATATTATTATCACAACTATTAATACAATTACAAAAAATTTTAGATAAATGCTTCTTGATGCACCTGCAGGTTTGCAAAGTTCTATTATAGGCCTCCTGTAGATCTTCTTTAGTTGCGATGGTGCTCATCTGCTGCTCACACACTTTTGTAGCCATGTCATAGTTCAAAGAATGACGGCCGGTTCCTTCAGCCCGGAAAACTCCAGCAAGGCTGCAGGTTCGGGAAGTGACTGCAGGGAAACATGGGAAAAATATTTAATAGGTTTAACAGATTTGATCAATATTGATCACTATTATGTCTTGACAACAAATCCACAGATCAGAGAAAATTAACTCAATTAACTAAGTCACTAACTCTCACAGTGTATACAACACAGTATGTTCCATGTTATGTGAGCTCATTTATTTAAGCTTGCTAGAGAGCCGTCAGGAAAATGACTTTATGGCATAAAAAATAAACATGCAAACTAAGCTTAGCAAATGAGCAACGAGCTAACAGCAGTTTGTGTACACATCAGATAGTAACCACCACTCCTGTCAAAGAGTCACAGGTGCAACACACACACACACACACACACACACACACATGGAGACTGTAACTGTTGGTACTGGCAAGAAATCAATTTTAGAATTGAAACACCTGGAGATTTTCCTGTTATGAGCAGGATATCATACGCACTGAGAATGACAGCGCACAAAGAGCGGTTACTTTGCTACTACACACAAGAACATATGTGCTAATTTTTTTTGAAAGCTAGTTAGAAAACATCCAATTGTCCAGCTTCTGCTAATTTTATGAGAAGTCACAAATATCAGCACCATAAGAAACAGTTTTCACAGATAATTGCTGTGAAGACCAAACAGGAATTTCAGACTAAAGTCTGCAAAAACAGAATATGATTCCGTATCTTTTTGTCTGTTTGGTGCCTGTTTAAATGTGCTGCCATGGTAACATATGGAAATGATGCCTTAATCACACATCACACAGGAAACTGAAACACACGATTTACTGCCTTAGCTTCCTGACATCAAGTGTAAAAAGTGAATCTAACATTGATCATGAAGTTGCCCAGGGTACACAGACACAGAACAAATGATAAACAAAATTAAATATTAATAAAGATTTTAGCTCTGGTATAAAAAAACATGTGTGAAGAATGAAGTGGAGCATTCAGCAATTAACTGCAAAGATTTCTGAGACATATGTTGCAGTATATCAACAGATAATGAAATGCTGCCAAGTCGTACACGAACCCTTCTGAATTCGTACACGGAAAAGCATCACGTGAAACCTCACCAACCATGACTTAACCACAACATGCATTAACAGTATCTCAGGCCTCATGCCTGTTGCAGCGCTTAGCTAACTGCGGTCATCATAATTCTGCCTTCTGGCCATTTTTCTTTTATTTAATGTTTTTTTTTATCAGTGAAGCAAAATGTGCTGTTCTGCATCTTAAGCAACCTACTGTGAACCTCTTCAGTTACCTGGGGAGCGTATCTGCAAACATCAATCATTTATCAGCATTAAACTATGAAGAAAACACGGACAAGATAAGTAACCTATAAATCATTTTCATTAAAATACCTTAATTCTTGTCGATTATTAAGCCATGCTTAATTGTACATTACTGTTAGTTCATGAGGTTCATCCATGTAGCCTCACAGGAAAGTGTTACCAGAAAAACAATATTCATTTTGCTTCAGTGAAAACTTGTTTTTCTCCAGCCCAAAAATTAAGATGTGCATCAAATTTTGTAGCATGCTTATCTTCTTGTTTTGAAGGTGAGCTATAAACTACCACATATGATTAAAAAAAAATAAAAAATCCACCCACTTTCCCCTGGCTGTTATGAGTAAACAGAGCACTAGCAACAGAAGGAAGTTGAGATCTCTGCTGCTAGAAGCAGTTGGGCCAAAAAGCCAGTGCCAGCACTTGTATTGCAAAGCAATTTCAGTTCTTTGCTTTTCTAACACCCCCCCCCCCCCCGCCCCCTCCCTTTTTAATCTCTCGCTTTCACTCACTCACACACACACACACACACACCTGAATGAACTTCAACACTTGCTGCCACACGGAACTGCGTTCCTCAAAGTAGAGTGGCAAAAACAGACAACAGTCCTGGCCTCGCAAATCTGCCTAGAGAGATCAAAGGGGGCACCCTCTGTGTGATGAACAAGAGGCTGACACGAATCTTAGGAGTAATCATTAGTATGCAGAGAGAACGGTCATGGGTGTCTTTATACAGCTCTGAAACCTGTTGTGCCGAGGCACTGACTCTCCCAAAGGCTGTATTGTCACCTAATGGAGTTGAAACCAAGGAGACTGCAAAGTCAGGATATACAAAGCCTGAGAGAAAGGGAGCTTTAGCGCAGCTTCTTGCCAAAATCTCCAGCTGCTGTAGAAGCAACTGACAAACCTGACTCTCCACTCTCACTTTCTTTTTTCTGCTCTCTCTCTCTCATTTTGTCTTGTTTTCTCTCATTACTCTCTGCTTGTCTTTTCCAGGCCAGCAATAAAGTACAATTTACCCCCTGTGCACAGGTGCGCAAACAGACAGGCACAGCATAGAGGCACATGCGCAGGAAGCACTTGCTGATAATTTCTTCATGGGTTCACATGGCACGGCATGGAGAACAGGAGCACGCACGGGCTGTGTTTATTTTTATTCTCTTATCCACATGTTCTCAGATGCACTTTAATGAAAAGGGGAGCAGCAAAGTGGTGCAGGGGTTAGCGCTGCCACTTCACAGCAAGAAGGTTCTGGTCAGCTGGGGCCATTCTGTGTGGCGTCTACATGTTCTCCCTGCACGTGTTTTCCACGAGTGCTCCAGAGTGCAAATACATGAGTGCATGCTGGGTTGACTGGTGAGTCTAAATTGGCCATGATTTTCTGTTTCTGTGTTAGCGGACTGGCAGTCTGTCCTGGGTTTACCTTTCCTCTTGGCCTATGACATCTGAGACAGGCTCCATTCCTCTGTGTGATCCTAAGTTAGATAAGTAATGGAACTTTATTCATAAAATGCGACTCTTAACATTTCTAAAACTATAAATTTATGCTTGAACAGAAAGTCTGCTGTACATGTCCCGCGACTACATTACGATCCTTTTAGTTCATCAGCTATTTGTGAGACAGGGCCCTTGTTGTCATTGCTCCCACAATGCTCCAATATCCTGCATTATCACACTTGAGTGAAGTTGCTCTGTCAGCAGATGTGTCTTTCCCTCCATTGGCTATAACAAAGTCCCACTGGACCAGTGGAACAGGTGAAACATAAGTTCTTATGAAAATATGACCCTATATATGGCACACACACGCACACGCACACGCACGCACACAGGAATCATCTTCATCAGTTTTAACTGTTATTTCCTTTCTCACTTCCTTTGTAAACCTCCACCCAATGTATTTTAAAAACAAACATACCAGACACACATTAGCAGATAAATGCATCTTCATTCACACATTCATTCAACCCTTTACACGTTTTTTGTGATTTTTAAAAAAAAACTTTTTTAAAGAAAGTGTCTGATATTTGGGGAAGTTAACTTCTTACCCTGAAGAAATTCTAAGAAGTAACAGAGGAAGGTCATTTAGCTTCCTCTAAAGTGCAAGAAAAACTACTATTACTTTCGTTATTTGTATTTTTTTTTCTTCATTTGAAAGACATGAATGTAAAATAGAAATTTGGACAGTTCCTCTCTGTTTCCAGCCTTTATACTAAAGCTAAGATAATGAACACTACCCTAAGTTCACTCAACAAACAAGAGTGGTGTCAACCATCTTTCCTAATTCTGTTAAGATTAACTTACTTTATCTCTCAAAATATCAGCTGCGCAACATTCACATTTTAGTTCCTGTGTGGTTCGAGCTTCAGACTGAACCACAAATTAGTTCACGCTGTGGTGTACACAGATCTATGAAATCTTACTTGTGACAAACACTTTGCTGCATAAAGAAAGACAAAAGGCACAGTGAGCATACTAATAGGAAGGTCAAAACTCACAAAAAGGCTTAAAAAGGTTTATTAGCATGTTATAAAGCCACATGCTAATAAACATGCATGGCCATTTAGCTTCAGGGACACTGGTTCATACCAGAGGTTGTATTGGTGGAAGAGACACGTGTCTGGTGGTACTCAGAGCCCACAGAGGCACAAGCCCTCTTTGTCAGTGCCTCCATTGGGCCTTTGACCACCCCTCACCTTGAAACATGACACGGGCACAACAGGCAGGGTTTCTAATCTGCAAAGGCAAATGCTCAACCACAGCCCACTTGGGGCTAAGTGCATGCACATTATAGAAAGGGAGAGAGGTTGATCATTCAGCAGAAGTGAAAAGCAAAAATTACTGTCTGTCCATTATTATTGTAAGTGGACAAAGTCAAAAAGACTCAAGAGCAGAATGTAGTGTAACAGAGAAAGAGAAAAATCTCGGTTGTTTTAAGGGCATGCCCCGTTGCTTCATTAGAATCAAGAGTTGAACCTCTTTACTTTGTGATGGATGAAAGATATTTACAAATGATCACATCTGGAAGATTTCACAGACTCTCGCTATCGAATGAATGATTGAAATACAGCAAGAGATTTGAATTATTCCAAAAAGGGGGTTTACTGCATTCCTTGCTGAGGCCATGTTGTTGCATATTAATGTAAATGGATCAAATGAATTAAATTAACTGCTGGGTAAAAAAAATAATAATTTGAATGCCTTTAGGCCATTTTAAACCATCACTATGGATAATTTACATGGCAAATTATTTTTTCAAATCTTCACAGACCCATTCATTAAAGGCATGCAATACGCATCTTTAAAACTATCAAGATATTTTAATATGGCTTGTATGGAAGTCTGACCAGGCCACTGATCCTGCTCTCAACATTGTGCTCAGGATGAGCAGTAACCACTGCAGGACACTTAAGTTGCCAGACACCAATTACTCTCAACACTCAGACATTGAGATACACACACAAACCCCCATGCACACATATACACACAGCTCCACAATCCACAAGGAGCCTTGAGGGGCAAACACATGTTGAGGGGAGGGGAGGGGGGTGTCTCTATCCCCCTCCTTCTTCCTACATGCACTTGACTCCACATACAGTATGAGCTGTCCAGGTAGGTAGTCTCTTATTTGCTTTTAAATCCAGGTCAAATTTATGACTTGGTGCTGATTGTTCTGTGGCGCAGCGCCAAAAGCGGTCTCTACGAACAACCTCACCACCAACTCCTGAGAGAATAAGCCAGACAAGCCCCAGACCTGCTTGATTCAGTACCAGCTTCACCTCCTGAGATATATATCGCTCCAAGCAACAAATCCAATCAAAACCCTTACACAGAAATAGCATGTGTGAAAGAGACAAAGAAAAAAGAGAGAGACATTAGCCGGGGCGATTACATCCTTTGTGTCAGAGAATGAAGCATTAAGCGTGGCAGCAAAGACAAAAAAAAAAAAATCTGCTTCTGCTTCTACTTTGAAGCTTCTGAAAGCCAAACTGAACATCCAGAACGCTGATAAGGTTCACTTGGCAACGTGCGAGACGGAGAGTGAGCAAGAGCGCCTCTTTCCTTTGTGTCTATCAGGAGTCTCAGACTGCCAGACATAAGCCTGTCTGTGCTGGTGTTACACACTCGCTTGCCGGCATCTACCCATCCATTCTACAAGCAGCAGAGCAGAGTCTCTTTCTTTTAACCGGTGTCTCTTTACACAAAGTAATATTATTGCCTGGTTAAAATCTTGTCACAAACTGCTGTTGCCAGAGAGACCGGTACAATTTAGGCAGAATAAGAAGAAAAAAAAAAATCCCCAAACAAAGAGCCATCCACTGGGCAAAAGGCACAATCTCCTCACCTTGAAGAGTTTCCGACCCGGAGGAGGCCAGTAATCCAAAGATGACCCCCAAGATAAGAGTCCACATCCTGGGCACAGTGACTGCTGATGAGCTGGGTGAGCAAAAGTAAAGGTGTCTAACAGTTCTCCTGTGGTCCTGTCTTCTTTCAGACAGGAGTGACGGTTGGTGTGTGTGTGTGTGTGTGTGTGTGTGTGTGCGCGTGTGCGTGAGTGTGAGTGTGAAAGAGAGTAAATGAGTGAGAGAAGAGAAAAGAGAGAGAAGAAGAGAGAGAGACCTGCTACTGTGGAGGAGAGTTGCTGTGAGTGTCTGGTAGCTGCTGGAGCTGACTCAGATTTTGCCCCAACTTTTCGATTCTCTGCCTGAGAGACTAGTGGCACACCATGTAGAAGGGGAAGAGTGGTTCATGTGAGCACACACCCTTCTGCCTCTCCCACACTTGCCCCACCCCCCTTCTGCCCCACCTCACACAGACTCTCCCTCTCTTGCTCGTACTCGCTTCCTCTTTCTACAGTTTGCAATGAATAAGAGGAACATAATCTCTTCTTCTGTCTGGCTGCTTATCCTCTCCACCGCCTTCCCTACCTCTCCAGCGCCTTGTCTCCTTCCACCCCCACTTCCTCTTTTCGTGTTCCTGACAGCAATGGTTTCAGAGAGCCCATCTGGTCTTTTCTTTAGTCCTCACTCTATTGTCAGGTCATCAGATTTTTTTGCTTTCTTTCTTTTCTTTTTCTTGTGCTCCCTTGCGCGCTCTGTCTATGTCTATTTTTTCCTGCGTGACCAATTGAAAGAGGTCACATCCATTTCACAGACACACCTCATCATCAGCTTCAACTTCTTATTGCACCTGTGTGTGTGTGTGTGTGTGTGTGTGTGTGTTTGACATCTGTTTTTATCTGCCTTGAACATTGCAAACATACAGACATGTGCTTAAGAGACAACCAAAGGTAACCCCCCCCCCCCCAACTTTATTAAAAATCTGTGTGCTGTACACAGAATGGCACTTACCTTTCTTGCAATGGTGTCTGTTAATGCACAACAATGCCTAATGCTATCTCAGATATCACAACAACCAGAGGTTTCACTATCATCATGAGGAACCCATCTCAATTTTGTCTTTTGTCCATCTCAGGTTAGCGGAATCTCCCCGGTGACAACATGTCTTGTGATTTTTGCATGGGATTGTACAATATCTGAAGTAAACAGCGCTGTGAGTGCCTGCCCTATGAGTTCCCCATCAACCATAAAATATGTCTAATGGCTCAGCGTGGCCAGTGACTCTGTAGTCATGGAAACAGCGCACAGATAATAAGTGACCTGGCCCTTCAGTTAAACACAGTTATTACTGCATGACACTCAGGCTTTTACATCTTACATCTCAGCATTTTCAACTCATGTAAATTACAATTTGGCACACAGGTGACTTGCAGACTCCTTTACATATGCTTTTCAATGTGAAACTTGTTACATGCTTCAGAGGACTAACGCAGGAAATGAAAGTTACCAAGGCTAAGTGTCAAAAGCTCTGCTAGAAGCTCATGTGAGGCAAAGGTTTGGCACAGCAGCAGAGTCTTGGGTGAAATGCTTACACGTCATTCGAACATGCCCAAACTAATGCTCATTATGTCATCAGTGTAGAAAACACACAGTCCATTGTAGACACCTGCGAATTATTCTTGCAAGTGTTGAATTCTAAAAGCATAGAAAGTATATTTGATAAACTGCCTTGGTAATAACTAAAAAGTTAAGTGATTACTAAAATGATTCCTAATAGTTGGCTGACATGCTTAAAATACCAGCCTCATGTCTGATTAACGGGGGGATCCCCGTGTGGAATTGTCCCCTACTTAAAGTGAAAAAGGAGACAGAGGTAGGAAAGTAAAGATAAAGTAAAGATCAATATTTCTATAATGGACTGCAACGTTATCTATCACCCTGTGCTTTGAACCTATATTTCATGGCAATCCATGTAACAGTTTTTGAAATAGTAATAGCAGTTGATTTTTCTGTTTATTTATGAGTTCACCTGTGAAAAAAATAATAAACAAATGTAACCAAGGCATCGGTTATTCACACTTCCTACAGTATGAATACAGCCTGCTTCCTGTTTTTCTGTTGCCATAGTGACACTACAGTTTACCCTTCAAGACAGAACGCAAGTCAACATGTTGGCAACACCGTAAACCATTAAAACCCCTCTTTACGTCAACTTTTTTTTTCTTCTCTAAAATGCGTCACATTTAATCTGTCACCCAGCAGAAGCATTCCCTGCCTTACTACATATTGTAATATATTTTACTGGAAGTGGGCTATGTTGACATTAAAATAACACCCAAATTATAAAGAAAAAAAGGGATGGTGGAATCCCATCCAGACACTAAAAATACTGTAGACTTTTGTAAGCAAAATAAATAAATTTTATATATATATATAAAGAAAAATAAAGGAACAGGAGAAACAAAGACAAAAAGCCTCTGAAGACAAAATGATTGTCTAGAGCTGTCTAGCATGTTTCCTTCAGAGAACAATGTCTGCCCCAGTTTCTCATGAGAAACAGCACTGACTCAAAGTACAAAGATGATCCACTCCTTAATGAATGGTTAGGTCAGTGAGTAACATTTGCTGAGACTGATGAAGCCTCTTTTAAACAGCTGCACATACACACAGTCCCACATAAGCTGCACTGAATCAAAAAGAGGCTAACTTGGTCAACACGCTAGCACGATGGAATGCACCCAACTCTCAATCACTGTCAGTTTATAGAAGTAAAATAAACTTGCTCACCCCAGTTGAACCCATTGTGTTTAAGAGCTTATGTGAACATGAAAATGGCCTAATGACTATGTGGGTCATATTTCTCATTCAGCCGTGGTTTAGATAGATAAATCCGATTTGTAGCCACACAGGCCTCAGTGATGGTTTGAAAATGAACAGATAACAGATGACGTTCAAGGGCTATCATGTGGATATTGCTGGTGTATAGCAGCAAAATGAAAAGAACACAAAAGGAACGCTGGAGGTGAACGCTAGACACTGCATGAGTAAACTCTAAATTAAACATCAGACAGCTGAGTCACTCATTGTGATAAATAAAAAGAAGGAAATTTCCATGATGTTTATAGAGCGAGAGCACACTCATAGGCTGTCACTGTGTTTGGGAATCCTTGCGGTAATGGCTGCCTATTGGCCACTCCTCAGCATTCCTTTTAGGTAACGTGCCTTTTTCCTCTCAACCAGAGCCGCTACTGGAATTTGAGCTAAAAGACATTGCAAGATGTCCAAATAAGTACAATACAGAGTAGTGAGGCAAACTCCACCATTCATGGGCTAAACACGGGGTAATGTAAAATGTGCGGTATAGTGATTACAACTTGCTGTACAGTGTTATGGCCACAGGGATTCTCCCGTGAGGTGTGTGAGATGTATATTATTACTCTGTCAAATAACAATAGGCAGGTTACCACTAACTTATTTACACACCTTTACAGACCCACCTCATCCTGCAATCCAGTTCCTGTCAGTCTCATTTGTCAATATTTCTGTTTTTGGACACATTTTCTATTTTCTTAGCTATCCCCTTGTAACTGGTTAATATTTGTATGAAGTATCAGCTGGTGACAAAAATAGCAAGTTTATGTTTTAACCTGATCCGCCTAACATCATGTTGACATATATTGATTGCCCTCATTTAATAAATTTAGTCTTACCACTTCCCATATTAGATAATCATAGCTCCCTACTGCTATATATTTATGCAGCTGTCTGTGCCTGACGTCTCTGAGGAGGTGAGAGAGGTTGCTAGGATTGTGTCTTTGTTGTGTATCTTTGGCCTAGCTCTGCCTCACCCCGCAGAGTGTCGAGCTGAATGAGCGATCCCAGCATCATGGGACCATGACTGGGCTGCTTCAAAAGGCTGGGCTTTGCAACAACAACAAAGCAAGGGCCTCACTTCTGTTTGGGTGCTGGGACAGCAGAGAGTGTGTTTGGACAGTGAGTGTCACAGCATGCTGTAAATCCAGATGGAATGTCCTGTGTCACCTGTACTCTCAGTTTGGATAATGATAAGTCTCAGTAATCTCACACTCAAAATGTTTGCAGATATCACTTGGTTTCTGGGAACTCTACACACGTTTCCTTTCAGAAGAAATAAACAGGATGCTTTAAGTTCACAGCAACCAAACCCTTACGAAAGAAATGACATCAAGGTCTAAATGTGGCATAACCCAGAAGGAGGAAGGGGAAGTATAGGGTAGTAATTCTACAACTGGTTTTGCAAGTGAAGCATGCACCCCCATTTAAAAGATGACTGAATAAAGAAGTGCTGGTAGTAAGGGAAAATGGGGAGACCAGAGGAAATCCTGTCAACAATGGCTGAACAAACTTGAGCGTGAGACAATGTGAATGAAAGCAACCCTCTCGCCAACTGCGGTGATTATTCACAAAGCCTGTTCGCACATAGAAATTCTGTACAGTACGTGTCCCTGTGTACGTGTGAGACCAGGAAAAAGAAGGAATTAAAATAGCGGATTGCAGAAGAAATAACCTTAAGGTCCCTTTTATAAATAGGTTGCTGGTTAAAAAAATGGTCTTAATTTATCCCTCCAAAAATGATGCTTTGTCTGAGTAGATACAGAAAACTGCATCTACTCCAAATCCATTTGATTTAGTTGCATTTCATTTGAAAAGCCTTAGGACTGTTTACAAGGTTTGAGGCAAGGAGCGCTAGGAGGAATTGGATGGTGGCCTGGGGAAAAGGATGGGATACAGACTGAAGGGGCTGCAAGGCCCATTTACCCCGTCTTGTTTGATAATCAAGATCTGTTCCCGATCCCTCATTATATGCAGCTGAAAACCCTTGAACGTGGAATTCAGCCATTCCAGCTTTTTGGACCAACACATTTTTTGGACCAAGTGTCTGAAGGACATCCAAGAGGCACACACTTGTTCTCTTTGGTCTCCATAGCAACTGCCTCCATCACTTTGCACCGTGCTGCGCGTCCACCGGCCTGACCTACACGTATGCCCGAGCCCTTGCATTATCTTCAAGACCCTGCACACAGTTCATCAGAACCTTGGCAGGAGCACACCCAATTCTTGCTGTCAGTGCAGCTCCCATATCCAGCTGTTACATATAACAAGATCGGTGGGCGGAGATTGGCGGGTGGCTATCAGAGGACTAAATGTCAGACTGTGAAAAGAAAGCCAAGGAAATGTCAGAATCTGTTTTGCTGCATTTGCAGAGCTGATATTTGGAAGGGCATTGTTCAGCTGCTCTATTTAACAGCTCCAGCAGTCGTCAGGCTGATCGCAATCTGTTATGTAGCAGGAAGGCCTAACACAGCAATACGATTTTACCAATCTTGACATTCAGTTTTGTACCACTGATGCACAAATGAACAGATAAATCATATTCCCTCAATAATAGTCCAATTCATTGTAACTATTATGCCTGAAGGAAATTCAATACTAATAGAATGGGGGTGCTAGAATGTATGATAAAGTAAATAAGAACACTATTGCATGGGCATCACCGTCTCTCAGCACTTGCTGTAAATGATCTATACTAAAAGATCCATACAAACATTTGTATACACATTGGTGCTTTTTGATAGAATCCATTGTGTTGCATTTGACTTGATATAAAATGATCTCTTAAGGCACATTATCTCTTCCCAACATATGGGGAAGAGGCAAAAAGGGTAGAGACAAATCATGAGCACAGTTCACTCAGTAACACCATGTTTATATTAATTGAGGAGGAGAGTGAGATGAAGTATGAGTCAGACTGAGGCTGAAATAAAATCAATGTGTTAATAACCCAAAACTAAATGACTTAACTATTAAAAAAAACTATAATGTAAAAGTGCAAATGGCTAAACACGATTAGGAAATCTCAATGAGGACATGACAAAGAGTAAACAGTTTTTATCCACGTGTTGAAACATGAAATGTTAACAGCTACCGCGTTTGTCTGCTCCTCGTTTTACTCAAGTGCACTTTTTATTGCCTTGGTAACCAGTGAAAGGTGCATGTGTGGGTCTGCAAATGGCGAGCAGGACAGTGGGCATACTGGATGAAACAGCTGGGCTGTGCCAGCCAACCCCCTGTTCCTATGTACTCCTGTCTGTGTCCATGCGACTCTCGTCATTGCTGAATCTCAATGTGATACCGCAGCAACCATAGCACAAAATGTCCTCGTTTGTTACTGAGAAACGGTTGTAAAGAAGACTTGAAGTGAAGGCAGAATAAAAAGGGAAAGGCTGGTATTAGAGTTTCAGTCAAGTGTTTTTCCCCCCCTTTCTCTACAGTCCGTACAATATTAAATTAAGTCCGTTTTGGTATCGCTGCAACCTGCATAATCCACAACTCACCTCTGGTGATTTACATTATGACTTAAAATGTGCCAGAGCCATGAATTCAGCAGAGCAGGAGAAAAGTAACTTTCTGACCTTAACAGCTCCCATAATTCAATTTTTGAGGCCATGTTGCAGTGCATCACGGATAAAATACAAATCTAACTTACTGTAGAGAGGGCATTTTTAACCACAATCTTTACTCTTTTTTTGACAATATTAGAATCTGCTTTTACAGATCTAGGATGAGCTTTGCCTCACTGGTGGTGATACATATTACAAACATCTGCTGTGCCCATGCTTACAGCAAAGATAAACACCTGCCATCAGAGTCTGACCTGCACACTCAACCCAGAGAAATTATCCTAATTGGTTTTTCTAATATTTATTATGTAATCTCTTTGGATTCTAATTAAATAGAAACACACACCTCTGCAATCCCCTTTGTAGCTCTGCCGCTTCACGACAATTGTGGAAAATATGTTTTAATGAGACACACAAACATCTTAAGACTGAACATTGTGTTTTATTGGCAGATGCTGAAAATCAAACTGTGATTTGTATACAGCTGGATTTGAAGGAATTTTTTTTTTCCAGCGTTGTTGATTTTAAGTAAGTTAAAACATATTGACAGGAACAATTAATAATTAATTAATTTTGTAACAACCATTTTATATGGGTTTAACCTTAATGGAAACCGTATTGCCACTGATGTTCAGTAATGTACATAGGACGTTTTTAGAGCATTAGTTGCATGTTTACCAACAGTGACAGAGCACTTGACCGAGAAACAGAACTTGAACACTTTATGTACACAACAGCACTGCGCCGTGCAGATGAAGTGTAGCTGAAGTCCCCTTAACTCCTCCATCACAAAGCTTGGTGACTATCAGTCAGAAGTAATCCAAAAACTGTTTCTATTATGTACACTTCTACTCTGTAAGCCTCAATTTAGGCATGAATGGAAACCAACTATTTAAGAGCTCTCTACCTATGAAAACATGAGCCAGGCTTTGTCATGTAAGTGCTTCTACCTTTATCTTAAAGTCACTTTTATAAAGCTGCCTCTCTTGGTTTTTCAGGCCAGGGCCATGCGTTGCGGTCGCTCTAGGTTGGCACGGAATTTATCGAGAAACCGTGACGCCAATTCATCGTCCACTAGTCGCCCGTCACTTGACAACGTAACTGTCATCAGCTGCTTAGTGTGCAAGGTCTGATCATCCTCACAGAGTTGTAGCTCAGGCCTGGAGGTCCCAACAGCAAGGATGCATGCCTGAGGAGGGTTGATGACGGCACTGAAGCCGCTGATTCCGAACATCCCTAGGTTAGATATACTGCCATAGAAAGGACGGAAGGAAGAGATGGGATGAAAAGAGAGAAAAGGTAGCACACATATTACATCAGTGGTCAAGACACTATATATAAAAACTAACTAAGCAGACATTAATAGTGGATATAAAACTAAGTAATTTACATTAAAAAAAAAGAAGCACTTTTACTGAATAGATGTAAATAAGAGGGCAAAGAAACCAGCCGAGAACTCCCCCTAAATATCGTGCACGTTAAACAAAACTGACCTGAGGGCTTTCTGATGATTGCATTAATGGGAGTTGTAGCTCAGGGAAATAGAAAAACAACTAGATAAAGGGTATAGACATAATGTATTAACCTCAGGAGGACAAAGAGAGTGGCATCTCCATAGGAATTCATTGCTTCTGCCTGACACAGAAACCCCATTTGTGGCTAAATGACACCATTAATTCTAATGAGTTAAAAAGGCTCCCCTTTTCACACTTCTGCAATTGATGGCGCAGTAACTGATGGTCCTTGTCGCCCAAGAACGCATTCGGTTCAGGCTCACAAATGAATGCAGAATATGCATAATATATCGGCACTCTGTGAAACCAGATTTTAATCATAAAAGCGGAAATGTGTGATGGCCATCTTATTACTGAGAGTTCAAGGAACATTGAGAGACAGTATTAAGAGGTCACAGGACCACATTTTTAAAAAAAAGTTAATTAAATTAAGAGTAACTGAGATAGTAATAGTAAAAATAAAAATAAAAAGGAAAGTCTGGTAAAAATATTGACTAGAATAATGACTTTACCTAAATGAGCCTCCCTGGTATTCCTCAGGAAGCAGTTTCCCATCTCGAGCCTTCTGGGCCAGTGCCTATAAAAACACCAGATCCATATTTTCACCATTAAGTTCTGATAGGAATGGATTACTATCCTAATGTGCATGCGCAATATCAAAGATCAAACAGTAACTTTTTACCTTATAAACAAAGTACAGGCTCCACATTACACCACAGACTGTGTTGAAATAATGACGAGGCTCTTGTTGAAAACGTACCTTTAAACTAATATTTATTGGCTCATTATAATGGAAATACCTTTAAACGTTAATGGTGGGAAATAGCCAGCAAAGAATGCTGAGAGTGGCAGGTCCAATTATAATAAGAGCTCTGAATGCAAAAACTGTCATGTTCAACTCCAATAAAGCGCTGGGCAGCAGCGCTCTACTCAGACAACATGTTGATTTTAATTTCAGACTGATGAAAACCAGCAAATGCAGATTCACCACAAAGCAGCGGCATAACTACACTGAAAGGCTGTGGGTGGTAAAGAACATTATGAGGGCTTAAGTGGAATGAAATGTGCGCAGTGTTGCTGCTCATGCTTTAAAGCAGCTGTTGTGTATGTGTGTGTGTTAGGAATGAAGCAAACTGATTTGGCATCTAAAGCACTGATGGGTATCACATTATATTATTTGATATAAAGTAAACAAAATAGGATAAGACCATGACTGCAAAACTGCAAAGTACACGTTGCTCTGGGAGTCACAACAGGTCAGTAGCAATGTTATTAGAAAGAACGTCAGATCTCCAGATCTCCAAAGAACAAAAAAACATTTTTCAACATGATGGAAAAAGGAAAGAATGTAGATAAGAAAGGACCGGTCATGACGCAAAGCACTTGACAAACATGGTGGTGCTTTTGGTCTCAACAGGACATGAGAAGCAGCCAATAGAACTTGCACATAAATTACAAAATGCCAGAGCTAGATATTTTAGAGCAAGCAGGTGTGTGGGCTCAATAGGCTGTAAAATAATGTAAAATAGCATTGTCTACAAATACATCATTTTCATTTGCACTAGAAAAAAAACATTCACTACTAGTTTTCTTAAAACCTATCTGCATATGTCTGTCCAGGCAAACAGAAACACTTGGGCCACCGCGCCTGTTGCAAGAACTGATCACATGGGTTTAGGCAATTACAGCAACAGTGTGTCGAAATGTCACGGTCCTCTGTTGTTGTTTTAATTTCTCTAGTTGTGTTTCTTAGGGTTTTTTTTGCCATAGTTTTCTTACGGGTTTGCAGGTTGTATTTTGATGTCTTCCTTTAGTTATTGATTAGTTATGTTTAGATTTCCAGTTCTCTGGTGTTTCTCATGTTCTCTTGTTCTGCCTGTGTTCCTGTGTCTGTTTTGTTCCCCGTGTTTAGTTCCTTGTCTTGCAGCGTCGGTTTGAGTCCTGTGCCTGCTGACCACAGCTACTTCATGACACTAAAACCTAATTGCACTCCCACTGATTTCCTTCTTAAGCCCAGCCACGACCCTGACAACTCTCACTGACCTGTCTACACAGTCATGCAGGGTATCACACATTCTCTCACCCCTCCCACCCCTCAGTCGTTTGTACCATTTCTGTGCTGACGCTGAACTGTGATGATACTGAATTTCCCCATCATGGGACTAATAAAGAGATTTCTTATTTTTATGTCAATAATATGCGAGCAACAATGTATAATTTTTAAATAATTAATTTGCATTTTACTGCCTTAAAAAGAAGTATTTGATACAATAGAGAAACAGAACTTAATATTTGGTACAGAAACCTTTGTTTGCAGTTACAGAGGTCAGATGTTTCCTGTAGTTCTTGACCAAGTTTGCACACACTGCAGCAGGATTTTGGCCCGCTCCTCCATACAGATGGGGCTGTCGCTGGGCAACACTGAGTTTCAGCTTCCCCCAAAGATTTTCTATTGGTTTCAGGTCTGGAGACTGGCTAGGCCACTCCAAGACCTTGAAATGCTTCTTACAGAGCCACTCCTTAGATGCCCTGGCTGTGTGTGTTTCGGGTCATTGTCATGCTGGAAGACCCAGCCACGACCCATCTTCAATGCTCTTACTGAGGGAAGGAGGTTGTTGGCCAAAATCTCACGATACATGACTCCATCCATCCTCCCTTCAATATGATGCAGTCATCCTGTCCCCTTTGCAGAAAAGCATCCCCAGAGTATGACGTTCTAGTTCCCCTTACCAGAGTATTTGACAGATTAACAATATGTACATTAAACTCTGATAAAAGAGGACTGAATGATACCATTTTGAATGAATTAAAGTTAGTGCTAGAGGGCAAATGCAACTATAGATGCCAGCAGAATGAGTCCAGTAAAGTCTTAATTCCAAATCTATTTCTATGCATAAATCAATGCCATATCTACCTCTGAAGGACTACAATGAACACCTTTGCAGTTATAATCTAGCAAACAGAAAAGAACACAACAGAAAAATGTAACCGCAAGAAGGCTTGAGAAAACAAGGTTATTAATTAATAGGATGTCCTAAAAATGATTTATAGTGTTTTATTACTTTTATTTCCGCCTGTTTCTCCATTGTTTACCTTAGCATTAGATGAGATCTCTTGAACTCCTTTGTTTGCAGCATCCTTGATAATTGGAGTAATGAGGCCTTTGTCTGTTGCCACAGCAACTGAAATATGGATTGAATCGAGTGCACGGGGTCCATCACCAGACCAAGTCACATTCACTTCTGGCATTTCCTAGGAAACAGAGACAAAGGTAAGCAATAAGCTCTCTATAGTCAAGACACTTTCTGCTGCTTCCTTATTTCTACCGAGGTTGCCACAGATTCACATATTTGATTTAGCACCGATTTTACACTGGAAACCATTTTCTGATGCAACCCTCCTATTTATCTGGGCATGGGAAAGGCACTAGGAGGTCACTAGTTTGTGATCCCATAAGGCTGGGTTTGTCAAACTGAGGATCTTTTGAATGTTTTCATGGGGTGGCTGTTGCTCAGGAGGTAGAGCAGGTCATCCACTAATCGGAAGGTTGGTGGTTCCGATTCCTGGCTGCTCCAGTGTGCATGCCAAAGTATCCTTGGGCAAGATACTGAACCCCAAGGTGCTCTCCGATGCAACCATCGGAGTATGAATGTGTGTGAATGTTAGATAGAAAGCACTTTGAAATAGAAAACAGTGCTTGTATGAATGTGTGTGTGTGTGTGTGTGTGTGTGTGTGTGAGAGAGAGAGAGAATGGGTAAATGCAAACATATTGTATAAAGCGCTTTGAGCGCTCGGCTAGAGCGGAAAAAGCTCTATATAAGAACTTAGTCCATTTACCATTTTAACAAATATTCAGCTGTAATGGAGCCTCTATAATAAAATGTTGTGCAAATCCCCTGATGTTTCAGTGGTACACAAATGAATTGCACAACTTCATGTAATGCAGAAGCTGAAACAAAGAGATATTTTCATCACGTGGGATGCTTTACTAAGAGTAAAACTGAGTGTGTGGGCTGTGAGAATGCCTGTGTTGCTTTGGCATTTTATGGTCACATTGAGTGGCAAATGCATGTTCCACATTCCTCACAGTTACAGTAACACATGAAACAAATAGCCTTGTTTCTTAGCTGCTGCTTGATCTTTATACACCAGTGCATCAGCAAATCATCATACTGTTGCTATGGCTCAATGTTGAGGTTCCATAATGTTGGACACATGCAAATGCATACATCTGACAAATACCAGCTGAAGCAAATACAATATTTCATAATAAAAGTGAAAAATTAAGCCATTCTGTTCTTATGATATGCTGCTGAGACATCCCTAGCTTGAATAACTTAGTTACCAGAGGACCACTTCCAATTTTAACCTCCCATGCCTTGTTAGAATCAAGGAATGTGTACAACAGTATTTTCTACAACGTTTGCGTCTCTAAATGGTTTATTAAACACTGGAAGAGATAAAAGGAACGATACCTGCAGGAAAATAGTAAATTGAACACAACATTCTAAAAATATAAGGTTAGATATGAACAAACTATCTAGTTTAGCATTTAAACTAGATTGTTGCACAAAAATGAGGGAATACTTACTTTGAGTGTAACAGCTGCTGCCTTGATAATGAAGTCATTAACAGAAACTTTAATCTGTTCTGAAAAGACAAAGAAGCAGCTCTTATGAGAATAGCAATCCATAATCTCTGCTTATTATTATCAGGATTAGTGGAAAAAAGGACAGCGAAAAAGGGATGGCTCTAAATGCCAAAGTAGGGTCACAGTCTGGTATGAGACGAGAGAAAAAAAATGAGATAGGGACAAAGACCTGCAATGTTTCATTAATCAAAAAAAAAAAAAAACAGTCAGAATTTTCTAAATGAACAATATGGACATTTATTTCCACTTAAACTGCAAATGAACTACACACGCCATCAGATGGAAAAAATGCAACATATTATTGATGTTCACTCCAGCTGATCAGAAGAGGCCTCTCTATGTCAAACTCAGCGATGAGCATTTGCTCCACTCCCTTCATTATGTGTAACACACACTGGGCCAGTCAGGCTCGCCATTCGAGCCAACTTTTACTAGTGTCCAATAATGCAGTACCAGACAGTTCTGAATGCTGCGAGCAGTATGATTAATGAGCTAACCGTGAAATCGCACTGCTCGTGAACAATGAGAGTCCACAAAAACAACCGGCGAGAGAATCCCTCCGTACGCACACAACCTTGCTAATAGGTCTGGAATGGCCATCCCATTTCCTCTATCACAGAGACAGGACCCAGAGAGATTTACTGTGTGTTTGACAGTGCTGAAAAGTTAAGCTAAATAAAGCCATTTACGTGACAGGGGACTGAACTAAATGTTAAATATGGTGTTAAATGTTAAAATAGGAATCTGACAACTACTACTATACACTATACAGTATTCACTCACCCAGCCAATTCACAGAATTCAGGTGTTCCAATCATGTCCATGGCCACAGGTGTATAAAATTAAGCACCTGGCCATGCAGACAAACATTTGTGAAAGAACGGAGCTCAGCGAATTCCAGCGTGGTACCAGGATAGGATGCCGCCTGTGCAACAAGTCCAGTCGTGAAATTTCCTCGCTACTAAATATTCCACCGTCAACTATTAGTGGTATTATAACGAAGTGAAAGTGATCGTGAACGACAGCAACTTAGCCACAAAGTGGTAAGCCACATAAAATTACAGGCCTCAATGGATGCTGAGGCGCATAGTGCGCAGAGGTCAGCAACTTTCTGCAGAGTCAGAGACCTCCAAACTTCATGTGGTCTTCAGATTAGCTGAAGAACAGTGTGTAGACAGCTTCATGGAATGGGTTTCCATGGCTGGGCAGCTGCATCCAAGCCCTACATCACTAAGCGCACTGCAAAGCATCAGATACAGTGGTGTGAAGCACGCCACCACTGGACTCTAGAGCAGTGCAGATGTGTTCTCTTGAGTGATGAATCACACTTCTCCATTTGGTGATCTGATGGACGTGTCTGGGTTTGGCAGTTGCCATGAGAACAGTACTTGTCTGACTGCATTGTGCCAAGTGTAAAGTTCGATGGAGGGGGGGAGATTATGGTGTGGGGTTGTTTTTCAGGAGTTGGCTCCTTAGTTCCAGTGAAAGGAACTCTCAATGCTTCAGCATACCGAGACATTTTGGACAATTTCATACTCCCAAATTTGTGGGAACAGTTTGGGGATGGCCCCTTCCTGTTCCAACACGACTGCACACCAGTGCACAAAGCAGCTCCATAAAGACATAGATGTGTGAGTCTGGTGTGGAAGAACCTGTCTGGCTTGTACAGAGTCCTGACCTCAACCCAACAGAACACCTTTGGGTTGAATTAGAGCTGAGACTGCAAGTCAGGCCTTCTCATCCAACATCAGTGTCGGACCTCACAAATGTGCTTCTAAACAAATTGTCAAAAATTCGCATAAACACACTCCTAAACCTTGTGTAGAAAGTCGTCCCCAAAGAGTTGAAGCTGTTATAGCTGCAAAGGGTGGGCTGACATCATATTAAACCCTATGGATTAAGAATGGGATGTCACTCAAGTTCATATGCCTGTGAAGGCAGATAAGTAAATATTTTTCACAATATAGTGTATCAGCATAAAAAAAAAAACCCAAAGTGACCACAGGCTTCATTTTGGAAATCAAGCCATTAAGGAGAAAAGTAAAAAAAAAAGTAACTAGCGTGCACAATGTTCACTTTTTCCCATTTGCGGTAGAAACCTCCCTTTTCTGTTTCATAAGAAGCTGTGGTTTGCTCAATAACAGTTGTTAGGGAACGTTTTGAAGCTGAGGAAGTAACGTCCACTTTACCAAAATGTGGTGAAGACACTGCTAGTTTCTGCTAACACTTCATTTCATGTTTGAGATGTATCACACTTACAGTAGCTTTAAAACGGCATAGATTTAAACGTAAAGGGGAACTGGCTACAGTTCCTCTTTGGCTTTAGCTTGTCGGAATTGCTTCTCTTTATGCGGTATTTATCCCAGACTGACTCGATGATATTGAGAACAAAGCTCAAACCATCTGCTGCAGGGATTCCTCATGGCACTGCTTAATGGATAGAAATCATAATGCCAAAAGTCCCTAAAACATTTGCCAAGTACTGTATATAAATACCAATTTCTCTGTGTCAGTAAAACAAAACCCACCATCTCTGTTGAAGGCTTGAATGAGCAGTGATGTAAATCTTCTGAAATCCACAACTTCACAGAATAGCTGTCTTACATGTTTTACTGTCAGTATGCATTAAGGGAGAATAACGGGATTAAGACACAGACACTGATTTCAAGTTTTGTGTTTTTACCTTTGGCCAGATCTTTGCGAAGCTGCATGACGGCAGCCATGTCACAGTCGATGGATGCATACGAGTGGGGGATGGTGGTCTTTGATTGGATTAGCCTTTGAGCAATTACACGGCGGACATTTGAGGCTGGAACCTCAGTGAAAGTTCCCTGGAGATGAGGAGGAGGAGGAAGAGGGGGGGTAAATAATTCAATGATTAGAAAAAGGAATTTTGAGCACCAACAGGGAAGCATGGGGGACATAACTCCACTGCTGCTAGTGGCTCCAAAAATGGATGAGGTGAACGACGTGCTGATGGCAAGGTTATGAGTTAATGACTGGATAAAAAGAATCTTCAGTCTTTGAGATGAACAGGTGATACCTGCCCAACAGGCAAACTGCCTAAATGACAGAGATAATTATCTACCGTGTGACAAAAGTTTTATGTAAGAGTGTTGTTGAGAGAACGTGTGAGGAGTGCTCACTGGTGCTCCTGGCTTTCCTGGTACAGAGACTGGAGGTATGTTCGGTCTGCTTCCTGGAGGTGGAGGGCTAGCTGCTGGAGCAGAGATGGGACTTGGATGACTTGAGGCCACCACAGATGGCATTGCTTTGGGAGCAGGAGACGTTTTTAAAAGGTTTAGTGCGTCTCTGTTGAAGAAACAAACAAGAAAGTTTGCACACTGAATGAGAGAAAAAAAAAACATTGACATTTTTATATTATGGAGCAAATTAAATAATGTATAATACTTTAAAAACAATTTACAGAATAAGTAAACATTCTACTTAAGTAAGCATGACTGCTCCATATAAAGTTTCTATTCCTTTACTGAAACGCAAGTTAACAGAACATAAGATGCATTTCCCTGTTATTTCTGTCCATTTGATTAAAAATTGTATATATGTAATGCCTGAGTAAATAAATGATTATTACAATCCTGGAGATTTTCCTTTCACTGGAGGCCAAAAATCATTTGGAGGGGGTGCCAAATTGTTTTTGTATGCAGGAAAAGCTGTGCACATCTATTACTACTGGGTTTGTCAAACACTATATCTGGATAAGATTAAATATTCATGATGGCATCAAATGACAAAGATTTACATGGAAGAAATGCTTTCCAGTCTCTTTTGAAACCCATGCAATTCTGTTTATTTTAGCTCCATCTTTGCTGCATTTGAAAACTAGCTGAATCTCAGTCCCTGCCTGTTTCATGCACCTAACCTTTTCTATAATGTTTTAGTTCATTTCTGGAATGACGTACAAATTTTTACTGCAAAAGCCAAATCAAAAACATTTCCTTCTGCATAAAAAAGTGCTGCAATGCTATTATTTTTGCCTTGACTATTAACAAAATCTCATCTGTGTGAAACGATGCTTAAATAACTAAAAACAGAAAAATAAAATTGTTCCATCACCCATATGGTTCCTATTCCCCTACAAGTAGCAGCCTCCTAGCTTCATCCTCTTTTTGTTTGTGTCAGGCCTTTAGAAAGATAATATTCGGTTCTCTGCCAGAGAAAAAGTGTCATAAGAACCACATGCTAGCCACAGACATCATCAGGCCAGACAGGATCAGCTGCAGCAAAGCTTATTCAAAACCTTTGCTTTAAGTCGACTTCCTGCTAGTATGGTGAGTCATGGACAGCTCTACTTTTACCCTAAAAACTACTATCAAATACTGTAGACTAATTATTTTCATCATCTCATGTAAAGCTGCATACATGTTAAAGAATTCCCACTTGCAGGTCATCCCACACTAACTTGATATAACACAATAACACAGGTCCTTCATGTAAGCTTTTATTCTAAGCTTTAAAGTTAAGAATTAACATTAAGTGACTTCTGGGAATTTTTCAAATAAGCAGATGTAAAATGTGGGTGACTTGGTGCTACAGTAACCAAGGAAGTGAAGATATCTAACATGTGGTTAATGTTGTGAAAAGGTGAATTTTAACTCCAATAACGCAAGCAAGTAGCATTTATTCAAATAGCATTTCCTTGGAGAAGAATCACACTGGCTTTACAAAACAAACAGCCTAAGAAACTGGAATTAACAGCAACTCAACACTGAAAAGATAAACAATAAAACCACACAATAAATAAAACGGGAGTTAAAAGCAGTAAGAAAAAAATATATCACTTATAAAAGCAGTTGTAATGAAACCTAAAAAAGTAGTCTTAGTTCTTAAGCCTAATTAAAAAAAAAATGAACTAATTCACACTAGTCTGAAGGCTCCAGGCGCCAGCAGCCCTCCAATTTACAGAATTCTTCCTTTTCAAACTGAGAAAAACTTCGAGTTGTTTCAGCAAGGCTTGCGTGGGCAATCTCACACACCACAGACCACCAAAACGGTTGATTAGGTTGGACGACCTGTTAAACTCGAGGTAATAATATTACTTCAAACGTGAAATCTTTTAAACTGCAATCTCAATCACTGAACATTTCTCTGTAAGAGCCTACCGTTTCATAAAAGCTGGTGAGAAAGTGATAATATAAGAGTTGGTTAAGGTTATTAAAGGCTGCCACACTGAGTACTGACAAGGAAAGAAAAAGGCAATTAAAGGGAAAGAACTAAGAAAACTGCCCTGGATTTTATTTCTTTAACCCAATAATTATGATCCTAGTAGCAAGAACTGGGAGGGGCAGGTATGAGGTGTGCTGCTTGCAGCTCTTTAGTTCTAGTTAATTGTACTGGGGTCTGCCTACCCACATGTCAGTGGTCTTTATCTGGACCTAGAGCTGTCTCTGACCTTAGTGTACTGCTAGAAATAGCTAAAGCCCCATAGCTGGCATTTTATTTCCTCTGACGCACTTGCTCCTCCCTTTCTCTCACTTACAGAAGTATGTGTTTGTGGAGGGAGCGGGGCAGCTTGCAAACTCCTCAACTAACCACAGAGGACTAAACCAAGTATTTATTGATTATAGAGGGCTATCAATTTCATCGCCACACCAAGTATTTATGGATGTCCCATATGTGAATTGAGAAAACTTTATTATATAAATTCAAGTCAACAACAACAACCTACAAGGCCCACTTAAAGATGACACTGCAGATACCTTTTTTACGTGGCTTTCTGCCATGTGGTTTTCACACCAACCATTTATACCCCTATTGGCAGCCAAGGAGCTGCGGAAAGACTAGGAGCAGGTGACCGGAATATTAAAAAGGAACCAAGGCAGTACTCACATGCACGCACACACACAGGAACAAAGACCCAAATGTGAATAGACAAGCCTGAACACACTACTGGGATGGCGGATGAGGGAAGGGAAAAAAAAGTGAATGGATGGTTTTTACTTCAGAGGAAATTAAAAGTACCTTGTATTACTGAAATTAAGCGCAGTGCAAACGAGGACTAGGCTGTAGTCTGACTAGTTATTTTATAACAACATTAAGTGAAAATGCTATCAGTGCAGTGGCGCACATTCAATTTAAGTACCCACAAATAACACATTTGCACAGCAAAACAAGGAAAGAAAATAAAAATGTGTCAAAATCCCTAATTTACATTTCACCTCCTGATGCATTTGTTTCTACACCGTCCGTTTTAAGACCCTGCTGTTGATTATACAACATGCAGAGATCTCAGCCTTAAGGTTGCGCGACCTTTAAAGACAGTAAACAGTAAAATTGTAAATTGACCTTTACTCATTCACTCGTTCACACACACACACTTTTTTCTAACCCTGAGCTAACGTTCACACACTCATGCAGATTAGAGATTTCTTGCCAACATGCAAACGAGCAGAGACTGAACCACCGCCCAGCAGTGAAACTGAAAGTCAAATTGGGTCTTTTATGGCCTCTCATGAAAATCAAAGGCTATGTGAAACTATTATGACAATATTTGGTGTTATTCTCACAAAATATACATTCTTACTTGGCATACACCTTTCTGTAATATTAGACTCACCCCAAAAGTCACCGGTGGATAGTTAAAGGCTAAAAATATTAATTTCCCTCCAACTTCGGTAACTAGACCACTTGTAAAAAAAAAACTGCCACGCCCCGTCTAGCTGATAAATCCCATGACATGGACTAAGGAAGTAGCAACCCTGGTAAGTCAAACTGGCAAGGCCTCACAATATTTTCCTGAAAATATCAATAAGTAAGCAGCACAGTATACCTCTGTATCAATATTTTATATCATCCCTGGAATTGAGAGTCTCGTCTGCAGAGCTTTGGTAGATACCAGCTAGGTAATGCCTTAGAAATAACCCTTTGTATTAGTAGTTTCTGTTTATTTGTTTTGATTTTTTTGATCACTCAGGAAGGATGTTCAGCCTTTTATTTTTTTAATCACTCTTCCCTTGATTTTCTTTCAGAATCAGCCTTCCCTTCTTTTGAGTCAATGAGGCCGCTTAAGTTCCCTCAAGTGAAAGACATTGAAGCAAATCCGGAGACCATAGAAGGTTTAAAGAGAGCTATCTCAGCAACCGTGTCAAATACAATTAAAACGGCATCACTAATGAAACAATTAAGACTTTAGACACACAATGCACACAGCATGTTTGTGCTTATAACCTAGATTATAGCTTTACAGCAAAATACATAAAAAAGAAATATTCAGAATTAACTTGTAAAACAGTGTCGCCTGCTTAAGAAACTCTGTAAATTGAGCTATCTGCTATCAATATGTACATCTACAGAATAGGACTGCTAAGTAAAACACTAGAAAGTGGCTAAGTAAATAGGGTTTCTTGCAGCTTTAAACTCAGCTGTTAATGAGATTGATGATGTTTTAAAACCACATACATCAGAGTGGTGAAATTATAAGCCCAGATATACTAACAAGAAGGAATCTGTTATGAGAAAAAAAAAAACTCACTGTATTCCTAATAATAAATATCATTCTTTACAGTGTTTGGTTTAAAAGGCTTCATGCACACTTCCCTTACCATCTAACACACACATACACACCCCTGAAAGCATATGGTCTGTGTTTCCATGGTCACCAGTCCCAGAGACTGGGTTGCTATGGCAACCAAAGTTTCTTAATGAGATACCTCAGCAGGGTGTTAGTTGGGTACCGCGTGTTCAATCGGGTCCCCACTGATAGCAGGTAGCCATTAGAGCCTTGTTTGTTTACCACATTCTGTTGCAGGAATTCACAAGATTTAAACGCCTGAAATGTAACCCCCCCCCCCCCCCTTACCTAATCTTTACCACATTTTTTGTCCACATTGACCTGTCTGCTCTAACTAGCATCTCCTTCCTTCAGCGATCCTGCAATGTTATGGTGACAGATTACCACACGAAACAAACCTTCTCAGCTGACACATCACTCAGTGTAAATAAATCAAATACAGCATCAGCAAAATGTGAGACTGATCATTTTTGCTTTAAATTCTTGACCTTTTAGAACTGATCTGCATAGTTCATAGCTTTGTCAAGCATCTACAGGGATTTTAGCAAACAATTATCATTGCTCAAGCCAAGGTTTGTGTGCGAACACCTAAACAACAAGAAGTCAAAGATAAAAAGGTATTAAAAAAATGCAACAGATTTTTTTTTTTAATTCACATGGGTATTCAGTGTTTGATAGATGGCACTGATGGCATCATTGGAATCGCCAAAAAAAATCAAAGTTAAATTTCTTTTGCATAGTGAAAATGGTGGATACCACTATTACTATTACTATTATTATTATTATTATTATATTACAACATATATTCTCAAACCTTGCCAGCTTGCTTGTGCTATTTACCATCTCAGAATAGGACCAGCAAAATTGATGATCAAATGTTTGTTATGCCTTAAGCAGGATACACCTTGCATATAGTGTGACTTAAAGTTAAGCCATTCAGGCACTTACTCCTTAGTAATAAGTCCTCTAGGTCCCGTGGATGTGGCCAGTTTTGGATCTAAACCATGGGTGTCCAGAATGTGTCGTGCTGCTGGGCTCAGACGTAACCTGGACAAGACAGAGCGAGAGAGAGGCGCGGTTTCAAAGTAATTGATAGACTGGCCTTCGACTGAAGAATGGTGACAAAGCACCTACTGATTAGCTCAGATGCCACCTCAATTTCATTTTTTCTTTTATTTGCAGGGTAACTTCAAAACTATTTGACATGATACAGTTCACCCTTTAAACTACACCATGCGGTGTTACTGAAATCCTGTGGTTCAAGTCAGTCAGAAATGATGCAGTGTTTTACACATCTTCATATCCCAATGCTCCAGTATTACTGTAGAGCCTCATAGAACCCGACTGATATAGGAGACTACAGTAATTCTCATATTTGGTGATTTAAAATTATTTTTCTAAATCAGTCAATATTGTTTTTCAGACACATAAAACAGATTTCTCTAACATTTGTTATGTGTAGTTATTTACGAGTCCTTACTAAGCTAATAAGATGATGCAGTACAAATAATCTTGTTTTATTGTCACAACAAGATGTGGATTACTCATTTATGCTCTGCTGGTTGTTGTGTTTGTGCCATTCCAAACACGTGTTTTGCCAACAGGGAATTTGCAGTGACAGCTGGTGGACAAACTATGCAAGAACACTAATCAGACTGAATGGTGTTTCTCCCATCCCTCTCAAATTGTGACTGAGCTGGTCCCCTATTATAATCAACAGGGGTAGAGTGTACTGACCTTTATTCACTCTTAATGTTTCACTAAAACTAAAATAAATTTATTAACCTACACATTCGACAGATTTGAAGAAGTAAAATGAAGGTAAGCGACACTCACGGTCCTGATGTGACTGGTTTCGGTGGAGAAGGTGTAGAAGGGGTCACAACCGAGGCAGGGGCTGCTTGTCTAGCAGGTGGTGCTTCAGATGGAGGCGCAGCATCTGGAGAGGGGATCTCCACCTGTTTCCAGTCCTGCCCTTCCTCCACCATGAGAGCAATGAGAGTGCCAAGGCGCACATTGCGACTGCCCTCGTCTATCTGTAAAGAGAGAGAGAGAAAGATGCAAAATTGGTTCAATCACTTCATAACTGCAACTAAAACTGCTAGAATACAGGTGAAGTACTCTTTTGAAGGAAAAGATAAAAAGAAATAGATGAAGGGAAAGTGAAAGTGGGAAAGCAACATTTATCACTTAACCAGTGGTCACTGAACAGATAAACCTGCCAGGGTTATTTCATTTCTATTAGGGGATCCCTTGAAAAATGAGAACGCCTTCTCGGTTACAACAGCATTTCATTTTCTGCCACTCTTCAAGAATCCAATTCTGTGGGAATAGGTTCGTGGAGTGCACTGGATATTTTTTAAATGTTCTTCAAAGCTGTCAACCATTGATTCACCATGCTGTCATGGAGTAAACCAAATCCAATGCAAGCTTTTTGCTACTCTCCCGAGGCTGTGCGAAGTGTTCCTCACATACTGATCAGTCCAAATGAAAGGCCAAGCACAACTCAGAGTCCTCAACTGCTCAATTTAATCTCATTTTAAAAAGGTATCGCCTTAGTGAGCTGCCTCTAAACATGTAGCTCAATTTGATGAGGACGACAATTAGGAGGAGGAGGAAGAGGAGCTGGCTAGGTTGTTGCCCTTAACTATCCAACACCATCACTGATTAGTCAAGACATAACATGTGCTTATTAAAATAACTGACCAAATGCAAAAAAGAAAGTAGTGCAATTAAATAATGCACTTTAGTGACATAGTCCACCTCCTTCAGGCTTGCAAAATCAAAGTAAGATTTAAAAAAAAAAAAAAAAATCATATCCACCAGTCCACCCCAGATGGTACAACATCAGGACTTTTAGGGAAAGCAAAATCCTTAAATGACAAGTTAACAGGTTATTTTTCATACAAAATTTATGCACGTGTGCATTTAGTCTATCCTCTGCCTTATCCTTCATATTTAGTGAGCATACAGCGCCCCGGTTGGCCAGTGGAAGGATCAGGGTCTGTGTAAAGAGCTCCACAGATATCCCTGTCTTCAATCATAAAGATTTTTCCATGTAAAAATATATCGATTGCACCAGGTTTTCCACAATTACTGTGATATCTTTAAACAACCAGATTACCTATAGATAATAATCAGAAAATAATATTTTATAATTTGTATGGCAAATAAAAGACCATACTGTTTTAAATAATGTAGAAGCAGAAATTTATTTGGGTAAAAAACACCCAAAATTCTTGTCTGTGCAATGTATTTAAATAGTGTTTTGCAAAACATATTACCAGATGCAGACATGCAGCCTAGTGCAATGGCTCTTTTCACAACCGGTAGTTAGTTGTGAATTTAATGATTTTTTTTTTTCTAGCCACCGCAATTCCTCCAGCTGCCAAACAGTTTATTCTGCTATTGATTCTTGTTTGGTGTGGTTTATTGGATTGGATAATTGCAGTCTGAAGAAACAAGACATATTGGCAATTTAACAATTTATTAGTTTAACAATGTTTTTATTCTTCAGCAGCATGTGGAAGAACCATACACAACCACAACAGCCAGGTACCTCCTCCTCATCCTGGTCACACACGGGCAGATTGATTGGCAGCAAAGACTTGGCAAGTTTTTCATGGGCGCAGCCCACATACTCAACTCTGCTGCTCAACCCACAAATGCGTCTTCCTTACAAATATGGCACCATTTAAGGGGAAATAAACAGGCTTTCCAACAATATAAGATTTATTGCCAAGAGTAGAAAGAAATAATCAACAACTCTTATAGAAATAATCAACCAAACAAAAAATGTTCTTACTTTTTGTACTAAGTTTATAAACGTTTAAGCTAACACAATCATTCACTCCCCACTGCAAGCAAGTTCAATTATAAATCTTTGCTGCTTTTATATCCTCATGCCATGTTCATGGCCCACATATGTCTGCAATCAAAGGGATCACGGCACTGATACCACTGTTGTGTTTTACTAACGAGATTGTATGGAAATGTGCAGTGGACAGGCGTGGGCAGTTATTTTGTGGTTGGTCTTGGTGCATATATATTTATAGGCATTTCCCTTTTAGCTCACAACATTTGGAAAGAATCGTATTTAAGAGAGTTATATAAAGTGATTTATTAGGTCTTTGATGGGAAATTTACTGCAATCTGTACCATTATTTAAAGGCTTAAAAAAAAAGCATAACAGGTAAGTCACTTGTATGTAATGGGACTGTGACAGTTTCCACTAGGAGCGATTGCATAATTGCCACAGGGAGGTTTCTCACAGCTGTGAGACTGCACTCACACATATGTGTTTTATCTCCAATACCATAAATCAAGTTTTATTTTTCAGGGTATTTTGCCTCTTTTCGTTATTTCTTTTTCGCACTGCTTCTATTACAAAACTAAGCAAATTGCCTGTGAAAAATGTGGCGCCTGTTGGATAATTGTCTACAGCTTACAATGGAACTGTTTGGGTGCCACTGAAAGCAAAATTCAAGATTTTGCAGAAACATCAGTCTCACTAATGCCCTGTGGGGAAAAAAGTCCATTTCAAATACAGCTCTTAAGAGACCTCTCTAGAACGCATCAGCAAGGCTAATGAGATTACAAAATTTGAGGTTTACCCTTCACCAGACCTGTTTTTATACAACAATACAAGCCCCTTGAAACTATCAACAGCTCAGTAACAATAATCTCAAAATGAAATGTTTTATAGCTGTAAAGCTTTTTATATAAATTACCTGATAATGACCCTTTCAGGTTGTTAGTGAATTGTTATAAGCTATACTGGCTTGAGAGTACACAGTGCACAGAAGGTGAACACAGAGCTCGGCAGGACCTTCTGATTGTACAGTGTATGGGCAGTTTACTGTAAAAGGAAGATGAACAACATAAACGCAGAAAAAAAAAATGAGAGCGCTCGTTGAGTGAGTAAGACAAGGTTTGTCTCTGATCAACAGAGCATTGCAGCTACATCTTTCAACTTAACAGCCTGCCAGTCCCATATAAACATAAAAATCAGACACACACACACAATTCAGCAACTCACTGCTTGAGTCAGTTCATTTACTCTGTCCATCTTTAATTTTCTAACCATAACCAAGGCAATCTGTGCTTTAACTGTCCATAACAACTGAACTTATATATCAGGAATCATGGATTTGTTACACTGTATACATTTGATCCAATTAGTTTTGGTTTCACACTGCAATTATGTGAGTGCACCAAATTATTTTAAATGAGCTGTTATCAGTAATAATAGCATTTGTAAACTGTTTGTATACAGCTGCACCATAAAAATAAAGTCTCACTTTAATCCCACCCCACAATTCACTTCTTACTTTTCTTGAAGAAAAATATAGATTGTAAACTAGTTCACTTTAGTGTTTTCCCCACAGCCTACAGGCTATATTAAAGCCATATATAAGAATAACTGAATAATTCTACAAGGTTATTCATTTATACACAGTTAATTTAGACAGCACGTACACTTGATGACAGTATGTGGAGATGAAAATCAGGCGTGGAGGGGTAGGGTGATAAATGGGAAGCTGACAGGTTAGCACTGCAGAATGCTTTGGACATCTGCATCAATTCACTCGTTCATAAATCTTCCTAGAAATCTTTCCTCAATCACCAGCTAATTGACTTTTAAATATCATCTGCCAGCTTTAAATTAATTTCTCGACCTGGGCCCTTTTATTTCATTTTGTTCAACACAGGGACCGACATGCATTTATATATCTTCACAAATATTTGTCAGTTCAAAAGTCAAGTGAACTTATTGTTCACTTGATTGCGTTTCAGATTGAAGTCCTAGGGTCAGGGTAGTGCAAAGCAGAAAGAGTTTAATAAGATACAGTAATCCATGGTGCCAGTGCTCGATATCACAATATAAGCAGGATGCATCTCCTCTTCCCTATCGCCCATGAGCCATGAATGGAAATTGGTAGCATGCCATAGGAGTACTTGACCCCCATAAATAAACCCTGCAGAGCACAAGTTCCATGTCTGCTGCAGCCTGTCCAGGCATTTGGCCAGATGCAGATATTACAGTAGCCTAGAAATCAGAAACCTACTGTGTGCTTGGAGAGCCACAATTACACCACTAAGGCCTTATGCACCTTGACCCAGACAAAGTGGATGCCACATTTGCCTTGCCATGGAAGGGGAAAAATACAAATCTCTGAAACAGTGTTCTTTGTCACAGACTGAGAGAAAGACAGCTTGGGGGCTTATCTAATGTAGACCATCTTTCTCTGCCAGCTAAACCCCCAACCCACAATTCTTGGACGGTTGCTATGGAAACTACCTCATCCCCACAGTAGCTAAGAGAATGATGGAGTGAGGGAATGTGAAAAAGTGCAAGCAAGTGAAGACATGAAAAAAATGCCTATAAAAATAAGAATCATAACAGACAAATTAGTATATAGTTTACTCTTAATTGTCAGTGTATCTGGGTGTATAAGTGTATTTGCTTGCAAGAACTGGCTGTGAATTTATTTTTGCTGTGGTTTCATAAACAGATGCATTGCGTAATTAAACCCTTTCTACTCAGGCATCACCACAACATGAGCGTGTCCAAAATTACACAGCCAGGCAACATATTGTATAATTACATAAGGCACTCTTTGGTAAATGAAGCGATGTTTTGGGCTGTGTGCACATACAGAAACAAATGCGGAAAACACCTCACAGTCATTCTTCAGTTTTTAAAGAAAGTGAGGATTGGAAATTTTGCTTCAATTACTGGAAATTGACCTCTGATTCCCCTTGCACAAAGTCATTACATCACTGACACATATTCATAAAGGAAGAGAGATAAAATATCTTCATCTTGCTGTGCAAGGAGGAAAAAAAAAGATGTGGTGGAGTACTGATGAAAGACAAATGATTGCTTGGTCTTTGGCAGCCTATTAAAAATTCAGACAACTAGCAGACTTAGGGGATAGAAAGAGAGAAATATTTGTCAGTGAAGGCACCTTGTCAAAGCTTTGCTATCACTGTAAGGAGAAAACTCTTTAACAAGCACAGCCAATTAGCACAGGCAACGAAGAAGCCCAGAAAGACGATGACATCCTACATTAATTTAAACAGATTCCATAACATAACCACACTACCAACTGCACGCATTTAATATCCAATGTCTGAACACATCTTCAACCTTCCACTTCATAACTTATGCAACAAAACCATACCCAAGGCCCAAGTATGCCTGCTCTTTGTAAATAAATCCCCTTTTCTAATAATTTCTGGCAGACCAGGTCTGGATGTGTTTTTGCTCACTCACCAATATCTTTGCCAAGACACCGTCATCATTAGACTCCATGGTAACCACAGCCTTGTCGGTCTCAATCTCACAAAGGGCATCGCCAGCTGCCACCGCCTCACCTGAAGATGTAAACAAACACATCTGAGAACTTTCAAATAAAAACAAACACTTGTTTGGCATTTCAACACCAAATCTAATGCACGGTGGTGTTTCCAGCCTCTGTGGAAGTGCAAATTATTCATTCTATCTGAAACTGTAAATTCATGAATCATAATCATCAGTAGCACTTTGAACACACATGGAACACATTAGTTGCCAGAAAGATGAAGGAATTGCACTGCAGGGACAAAAAGGTTAAGCAGAAAAGTATCTGCTCTGGCTTTAGATTAAATATCAAATGAAGGACCCGATCAATGTTTCATGGGAAAGAATGAGAGATTTGAAAACGCAGCAAGTCTGACGGAAAGCTAGATCTTTGCCTATCCCAGATGGGTTCTACTAGTACACTTCATGAAAGAGCTGAAATATATTATCATCTGATTAGCAAAGAAAGAGGATAGCAATTAGGAGACGCTGGTTCTTTATGCTCAAATACCAGTGCAGAAAGAAACAAATGTTGTTGGTTCTTCAGCAAAACAGAAAAGGAAACCAAAAAACAAAAACAGCAGTCAATCAATTTCATGGACAGGGTCAAGACCCGGATCAATATCAGTGAATCTTCTTAATGTCTGTGTGCTAACATCCAAAGAACAGATAGGTTTATAAGATAGAGGCTAAGGGCTATCCAAATCTGATTAGTTGAAATAGAGGCGACATCACTTGTGTGTGTAGTAAAAATTAAGAAAATAAGACAGGGTCTACAAGGGTATTTTGTAAAATCTCAAATTAATTCCTAATTTTGAAAGACACCTTTTGTTTGAGATTTGTTTCAGGTAGGATGAGGCGTTGGAAGCAAAAAACAAAAATATTGTAGGTTAAAGATTAGTTGAAGAGAGGTGGGGGAAGGCTCGAACAGCAGAGGGAGTATTGATGTTGGAAGCCCCTGAGAGCAAGTATGTATGAGGTTTTAAAAGCATGTGACCCCAGGGGTTAGATGTGATGTGTACTAATAAAGATTAAAAAAAGGTAACCCCAGGCGTTTTCACCTTTGCTCTACCAGAATGCAGTGGACATAATGATAAAACTAGCATTGGTGCTTTGTTGTCGAATCCAGCCACCACCCCTCAAGTTGCAGTTTATGTCTGTCCAAAGTTACATTATATCTGTTGTAAAGTCTTTTAAGATTAGTGGAAGCAGCTGTATCCAACAACTGTGAAATACTGCCGCCATCTTCTCTTCTGTTTTCAGATATTGCACTGAGTATTGGCAGCATTTTTTTTCAGGATATTATGATGTCACAGTCAAGCTGACCTCTTGGATATAAAATGCAATCACCTCATAATTTACCCTATTAGACATTGTGTATTGTCATAATTAGCAAACTAATCCTCAAGTTATGACCACAGTGAGTGCAACCTTTGATCATTATAATCTAATTAGTTGATCTGTCTAATCAAACAAACATCTGTGCCAAATCCGCAGAAATTTGACCTGAGATATTGCATTCACTGGAATGGGATGCATAGAAGGACAAGCTTAAAATGTACTACCACCAGTCAAGACTATCGGTGGTGCAGAGGCATTGAAGTACAAAAATCTAGCTTACCCAATTTTTCAAATGTACATAGATCTAGGGCAGCATGGTGGTGCAGTGGTTAGAACTGTTCCCTCACAACAACGATTTGAATCAAAGATCTGGCCGGCTGAGGCCTTTCAATGTGGAGTTTGCATGCTCTCCCCATGGTTGCGAGGGTTTTCGAAGGGTACTCTGACATGCAAGGCATTCTAGATTGACCATAGGTGTGAATATGAACATGAATGAATGATACAGATTATATATATATATATATATATATAAGACACCTAACTCGGGATGAACCAGTGTTTGTGTCTACATATAACACGCACCTTAGCAAAGAGCCAATTTTATATTGTATTTTTAGGTACTATGCTACTAGCAGTCTTTCACAAAAACACATTCTCCCCCATCTATTCAGTTGAATCAACAAAAGAACAAAAAACACACAAAAAAAACAACAATAACACAGTTTGACAGGCATGAGATAGTAATTTTGCACCAACAAGGTGAGTCTCAAAGAGGTATTAGCCAATAACTTACAAGAAAGAAATTACAAGAAAGCTAAGAGCCTGTGTTGAAGAGTAAATGTGGTCTTACCAAATATTGACTTTCAAACTCATTAGAACAGAACAAAATGTTTGCACCTTATATACTGTATTTCCATTTGTTTCCACGTTTCAAAAATTGCTGTAAAGAATGTAAAGAAATGAGGGTTGTCTAAAAACATTTGCACAGTACTATACACCGTATATTTGACATGATTTTAATGTTGTGGCTGACTTGAGAATATTACCTGTAAAAATAAGTTTCCTAAACTTAACCTTGTTACTTTTGTTTCAATGTTTTGCTGAAGAAAAAAAAATGATATAGGATTCATTTGACCCTTTCAGGTATATGGCCCTTCCTGTTCAAATACCAATTCAAGAAGCTGGAATATGAGCCATCCAGTTCAATGCAACAATAAATTATTCACACAAAAATCACTGTTGATTAATTAAACAAATTATGTTAAATATTTTTTTTGAATTAATCAAACTCATTAAAAATAAAAAGCAAGAAATTACTATTCTTGATGCAATTTTCGCAAATAACGTCTTTATTTTCTTTCCTTTCTTACTTCACACACACAAGTAAATATCTCACCCCAAGTCACAGAGACACATAGCAACACAGCAGAGAAGCCAATCAGAATTCAGCATCTGGCCTCCTGATAAATGAGTGTGTGGATAAGGCTCCTGGCTGAGCAGTTGCGAAGCAGTGACAGATAGTCACTGCTGTGGTCCTTGAACAGATTAGTCACGAGAGGCCCTCAGGTGCGCCACTGCTCAGGTCCATCTCAGTTACTTTAAGAACTTAATTTGTTTGGAATCCAAGCGAGCATTCACATTTACATAAGTACGAGTAAAGTGAAGTGTCTGTCCCTTTGGATAACACTTCAATAAACAGTAGAAGTTCATACAAACGTGTGATAATGAAGTCTTTTGTAAACATGTGTTTCCTTTACCTTCCTTCTTCAGCCATTTGACTATGTTCCCCTCCTCCATGGTGGGAGAGAGAGCAGGCATTTGCACTTTGAGTGGGCTGACACCTAGAGGATAGAAAGAGAATAACAGTTGATTTCAAAGAAGACATTATGTCAAGGGGTTTATGTAGTTTGTGGGGGGGGCCCCCCCAAAAAAAAGAACAAAAAAAAAAAATCTATTTAGTCCCCCCAGTCAGGTTTTTCAGCTTCATCTAAAATATGTGAATGTCAAAATACATTGAGTAGCAAGCACAGAAGTAGCGCTGATTAGCTGGAACAAAGCCCTTGGTGGGGTCAATATGTTCAACTCGCAGCAGCAGAGCACAATAGAAAGTGGTACTACAAAAATGTCATATCACTTTTGCAATTGTGCTCTTAGATGACACCGCACCAGAGGCTGCAGAGGCTTTCGTACTACTGTGTGCCTCTTTAGCCACCATCAAAGTCCCCAACTGTCACCAGCTGCAAATTGCAAATTCACAGTTCATATAAATCCGCAGTAGAAACTAAATAGGTTTAAGAGCAAAAGCAATTTCCATATGTCTCCCAATTTTTCATTGTGCACTGGAAATTAATATTACATAATAAACGCACAAAACCGGGCGGTTTTCTTCCCCAGTGGTGCTACTAAACGCAGTCACGAGCAAGAATGTTTTCATCTTAAACTGATTAAAGTTAGATAAATTCAGTAAAAATCAAATACAAAATATATTAGGGAGGCAAAGATTACCTTTCTTGGTGCCTTTGATTTTTAATTAAGGGTATTAAGTGGCTTGCAAAGTTTGCTGCCTTTGTTTCATGTGGTGTGGTCTATGGCCAAACTGTGTGCTACTGCCATCTGCTGCATATTTAGCAATGTGGCAAAATGTCAGTGTGTAAGGGAGAGTAATGTATTCATATATTGTCAAATCTTTTGTAATCTTGTACTCAAAAACAGAAACTCAGTCTGTTCACGTTTGACCCTCTTCATCCTAAAGTCCTTCTATGTCTCAAAATACCTGCTGGTAAGTTTTACTTCTGCTTGAGAGCCACTGTAAGAGAATAATGTTTGTATAATAGCTGTATAACCTTTCAAATTGCTTGCACACTGTGAAAGGGCTTTCAGTTGTGGAGATACTGGATTTTTAAGTCCAGCTTACTTTAAAGGAATACTCTTTGTTTCAGTCTCTATTTTCTTTAATTGAAAAATCATGAAAATCACGCAAGATCAAAAAACTTTTGCAAAAGGACCTTTTGAATATATATCTCTGAACATGTCCAGATGAGATCCTTAATATGCAAATAAAAGGCAGTAAAGACGTACACTGATATCTAACACAGATTTGACATTAAACACTTTTTAGTTTCATTGTTGACAGGTTTAGATGTGATAACTGGAAAGCTAAAAATTTAATTAAGACCAGGAATGACGGTTGTATTTCATTTGACTGTGTTAGTTCCAGAAATTTGTGGTTGCGCATACTTGCTGTTGGCTGACTAGAATAGTTTGGAATGAAGCCATTGATCGGTTACGTGACTGGCTATTATGTGCATCTGCGACACCTTAAACAACTTGTAGATTTTATTTTTGCTTGTTTGTTTGAAGTGCCATAACTACCGAAATCAGAGAAACAAACAGATGGGTGACAATTAAAAAAGAAAAAAAAAAACCCATACACACACACACACAACATATATATATATATATATATATATATATACTTAGCACGAAAAGCAACCATGAAAATCTTTTCTGCCAATGCCAAACTGCTTATTCTGCTATTGACTCTTGTTTATTGGATTGGCTGATCAAAGTCTGAAGAAACAATTGGCAATTCAACAATTTTTTTTTTTTTTTTAAACAAATAGGGCCGTCAGGAGCATGCGGAAAAACCATACACAGCCACAACAGCCTGGCACCTCCTCCTCACGCTAGTCACCAGCTTGGTCACACACTGCTTTGGTATGATTGCCCATTCTTCAACCGTCATTTGTCACAAGTCAGTCAATGTGGTTGTATTGGTCACTCTGGCATGAACAGCATGCCCAAGCTGATCCAACAAGTGTTCAGTGGGGTTGAGGGCAGGACTGCAGGCAGGCCATTCCATCCTCTCCACTAATTCTGGAGGTAACCTCTGGTAAACCCCACTCTGTGAGGGCGAGCGTTGTCATCTTGGATCATGCACACCTCCTGTCTTTTTGTTAGTGCTACTACTGTCTCACTTTCACTCTTGCTGCTACCCTTCTGTCACAAATCACCCCTGACACTCGTCTCCACCCACTCAACCCCGTCTTCACTCTCTTCTTCGCCTCTCTTGTGCACTGATCATTCCTTGGATGGCTGATCCCAGGTATTTAAACTCATCCGCCCTCACTACTCCTAACCCTAGCTTCACTGCTAGCACTCTTTTCAAAATATTATTATTTCCTATTATTTAATGCTACTGCTGCAAATGTGGCAGGGCCGAGATGGGGCAATGATAGTCTTGGAGCTATTCCATAAGGTAGGATGTCTTACAGGGAGAGAAGTAAGACTGGTTGCAGTCTGCATGTAAAGATGCAAGAGAATCCAAGCGATTTTAAAGCAGCATCAGCAGCTTTTCATAGCGCTAATTGCACAAATAACCAGTCGCTTTTTCGTTTAATACTCATGCCAACACTGATGTCAGCTGTCATACAGAAACATGATCGAACGAGAGCAAAGTAACATTGCACCATAGGCTGGTGACGATAGCGATTGTCAACACATGAAGGACACCAGCCATTCTCATGGTAAACCGTCAACACTTACCGAGTACCCACGGTGACTGAAAGAAGTGTCGGACTTGATCTTGCCATTGGTGTGTGGATCTTAAAAAAATGTTAAAATTAGACAACCTGAGGCCAAATAACATTCCTTGACGACCCAGACGTAAGGAGGCCGCCATGTTACCGTCCTTCGTCGGCAGGAGGTGTCCATGCAGATGCCTGACGATTTAAAAAAAAAAAAAAAAAAGCGGGGCGGGGCCGGTGTGTGTGTGCGCGCGCGCGCGCGTGTGTGTTTGTAAAGGAATACAAAATCGTTTCCTACAGCAAAATCCACAGAATAACAGAAAACGTTCAAACATTTTTTCAGCTATGAAAAAAATTATCATCACGAAAAGCGTATTATTTGTTCATTTAGACATTAACGAGCAGGCAAAGATAACCTACCTATATTGGTCCTTCGAGCGCCATTGCAGTGTAGTTCTTTGCTTACAGACTAAGTGATTACTGCCCTCTGCTGTAGCATGTGAAAATTCATACTGAAATTGCCATATTAGGCACTATTAGGCTGCTGCTGTTAGTACTTAATAGGTGAGGAGAGTTGTCTGTGCAGAGCCTGCAGGATACTAAATAATAATACCCAGGCTGGGACTACTTAATTTATTCCTGTTGCCACAACATTTTTTTTATCACTAAATAAATTATCAGTTCATTTATAAAAACACTTGTTATTATGGAAGACTGTCCATAAAAGCCTTCCATAAAATGTGTCCGTGTAGCATTTTTCTCAGTTACTCAGATAGTTTTGAACAAGACAAACATAAATTGTGCATATTAAATTCCAGCAACACACACATACATATAAAGATAATCACATAAGGGCATTCAAAATGTTTATTTAAATAGTAAAAGTGAGATGTTGCATCCATAATTCTCTTTTGCTTATCCAGTTCAGGGTTGCAAGGGAGCTGGAGCCTATCCCAGCTGTCACAGGAAGAAATGCAGATCCAAAGAAGTCCAGTCACCTTTATTTTCAAGCGCTTGAGACTAAATAACAAATTATTGTTTGCATCCAAATATCACGTCCCATTTGACCTCTGATCTCACTTTTACCTTTCACATCTGCCTTCCTTTCAAGTTGACCCCAAAATGAATTTTATCTCAAAGAACTATTGTCAGGAGAAAGAGAATGAGCTGTGTAGTTAGAAATGTGCTGTAGTATAATATTATATAATAAGCTCAAGTTAGTTATTTACTAATGAATGCCTATTAACCATTACCTACTCCTACGTAATATTTGTCTAATCAAAGTAAACATCTGTCATGCTACCCTTATCTGATTTTTACTGCACTACAAACTTCTTGAAAAGAACAAGGAAAACAAAATGAATATATACAAAATACAATACTATTAATATTATAAATACTAAAATACAATACAGTTCCTGTAAAAATAAATGCTGCGCAGAGAGTGAGCTGCCTTGGGAGAAGTTTGCGGTCTCAGTATGCCTCTTGTTAAATATGGAGTTACTGTTCAAAACTCCAACTTATTAAAGACAGATTTTTTGTAACACCCAAGTAAATGTAAACTGCAACATTTCTGAATAGAAAATAGAATCCAGCAAATGAACAAATGACATGCCTGATCTGTCCTGGAGCCCGTTATCATCTGTCATTCATCTCAATTGTGCTGCGTGTGACGAACTGCGTTCAGGACAGTATCATGAGTATTCTGGGTAAAAAATTATACCAGTGTGACTATTGGACCCAGCAGGTCTTTTCATGAGATTTTAGTATGTTATAAGAGGAAAATCAGAAATGTAAATAACAGGGGTAATCATGGATGATTTTATTTAGCTGTTATGGTTTTGCGCAGCATGGTGGCGCGGTGGTTAGCACTGCTGCCTCTCACAGTTAGAATACCATCTGGAAGGCCTGGGTTCGATTCCACCTTGGCCCAGGCCTCTCTCTCTCACTGTGTGGAGTTTGCATGTTCTCCCCGTGTCTGCGTGGGTTTTCCCCGGGTACTCCGGTTTCCT
>JAVDPK010001034.1:303106-313930 GCA_034780415.1 Cichlasoma orientale | reverse complement strand
CCTGCGACAGGCTGGCGTCCTGTACAGGGTGTACCCTGCCTTGCGCCCTATGTCTGCTGGGATAGGCTCCAGCCCCTCCGCGACCCTAAACAGGATAAGCGGAAGCAAATGGATGGATGGATGGATGGATGGATGGGGGTTTTGCGGTCCTGGTAGTGCTGGTTTATATGCTAATTTTATGCTCAAATCATCTTTCCACTTTGGTTTGATGAAGGATAAAGAACAATTCCATTTCCATCAGACCAAGATAAATGAACCTTTTGTGAATGGAAAAAAATCTTGTGTCTTCACTCAATAAAATAATTAATTTGTAACTATGTAAATATATGCTACAGTTAATTGCCATTCATAGGAAGTTATCTTTTTGAGAAACAGTGGAAAAAGTCATATTTTAGTTCATTATTTCAACCCAAACCCATTCAGCCTTCACATTTTATGCAAAAATGTGCGCATGTGACACTAAGAACATCTACCTTTTTGTGTGATACTGTGTTGAAACAAGGAAATTACAGGTTTAACTGATGGTCAAATGTACACGGGGAAAGAAACATTAGAAAGTTCAAAATCTGGGAAGGAAACTGGCTTCATACCACACTGGATAACAAATCATCTCTGCATTTTCACAAATACTTCCTCGTGTTTTAAGTTGCAGCAAAAAAAATATGAACAAACATTTCAGAAATGGTTTTGTCTCATGCAGATGCTGGAACAAAAAAAGAAATATTTTAGTTATTTAGTCTCGATTCTTCACAGCTATTTTAAATCCCACCTTCTTTTCTCATCACAAGACTATGATCTAGTGTGTGGTTTTGTATTGGGTAATAGACTGATACTGACTGGCCCCAACCCGAAAAAATGAAGCCGCATTAGTGACACAGCGCTAATCTGTCCGACTCACAGTTTGGGTTGGACGCCTCACAGGTCCATTTGAGTATGACACGAAAATGATAAGGGACCCAGATAAGCTGGGCCAGTGTATCTACTGAGAGAACACAATAGCCCCACTTTGCTGGCATGGGATACAGACATAAAATCACGTCTCGCTGTCTTCATGCCCAAGGTTCAGCTATCTTTTATCACTTCCCTGTTCTTCCTCTAGCATCTATCTGATTGAATTAATGTTCTCCCTTTTAAATAATAAAATACCCTTTGCTTGGCTTATTCAAATTGGAAAATCATTTTGTGACTATAAGAGATAAAGGTATTCGTGGGCAGGTACTGCACGTGGTTTTTGGCCCAACAAAGACAGCCATTGTCTCATAAACCAGTGCAAGGAGGCCAGTAGATAATTCTACCCCTACATACATTTTGTTGTCATCCTCCTCGACAATTGTCTGGACTGTTCTTGTTATAATAGTGTGTCTGGGGGAAAAAAAAGTGAGAAAAAAGGTGCTAAAGTGAGCACATGTATTAAATATCTCCTCAGGTGTATATGTGTTTTTTTTCTTCCTTCCCAGATCTGTTACAACCGGTTTGGGCGCATGCTTGTACGAATGCTTTCGTTGCCAGCGCACGATGACTTACAACTAAGTCCTGTAGATACATGTCACACTGGTTTAACGGTGCCGTCTTAAATTCATGAGATATGCCTACTTTTCATACTTCTAAGAGCCACCTGGGTCACTGGCCCTCTTTACACGCAGCATTATTTATGTCAAAGTATCGGAGGTGATCGCTGGGCAGTGGTCTGTTAGGAAAATCAAGCTCTTGTCTGCAGAGATTACATGAGTTTAACATCATTTGCGTAGCTGCTCAGTCATCTTCAGCGAGTCACATCAAACATTTCTCTTATCGCAGCTCACATGCTTAATATTATTATAAAATCAAACTGAGTCTAAATCTGAGCTGTTGATTTATTCCTGTGCGCTCCGTAATTACATTCATTATTTTCCCAATTCATCTCTTTGTGAGCCTTCATGTACAATCACAGTCTTAGTGATATGAATAGGAAATACACTAACACTTGGATAATATACAATTCATTATCATTTGTTTTTGCCTGCCTAACGGTTGCACTTCAGTCCAAAACTATCCAGAATAAGTATAACTTGTGTTTTTCTTCTCAAATTTCATTTTTAATCCATTTTGGTTTTTCTTTTCTTTCTTCTGTAATTTTGTTTTAACAGGTGTTACAACACAAACGATTCTCCATTTTCCTGTCATTATTTAAGCACTGAAACCATATACAAGCTATAACCTATTCCATAACATATAAACAAAACATTTAATACAGCTATGTTTGGATGTGGATTGTATTCGTAGGTTGTAACAGAACTCTGAAAATAAACAAAGGGGTTTGATGGATAAGCATTCAGGTTTGAATGACATTGCTTGCTTATATCATGTAACATAACAATATGGCAATCACTAGCTATTGTTTCCGTCCAATCAGGAGCAGTCTGTCTGTATGCAGTATACATTAATTCATCTAGATATCCTTGAAACGCCTCTACTGAGCACAGTTACAAGACTGAAAGCTACACAGCGGTGCAGTGGGAAAATTTTGAAGCCACTGGGAAAGATAATGACTGAACATGGCATCAGCTGTCACTATGTAAAGAAGGGCTGGAAAAGGCAGATAAATCAAAGTGAAGATTAGCCATGGATTTGCTTGCGAACACACGCAAAAGAAAAGAGTCTTTTATTGGCAGTGCTTTTATCTTGCTGGCCATCAAGGCCCCATCATTTGTCAGTTGCCTGCAGGAACCAGCTTGGCAGCTATGGCATGCAGTGGCAAACAATTAACTGCGTGGCTTTTCACACTGTCATGATAAAACAGTTACTACTAGCACTATCTTTAAGTGCATGGCTTCTCAGAGTCAAGCTTGTAACAGATTCAGCGGGTACGAGGCTTACACTTGTGCATCTAAACCGCTCTGTTGCCCATCAATATTGTTCATGTCTGGGCAAGAATAGCTGCAGTCTCTGTGCTAGACTGAAGCCAGATGCTGATTAACATGTATATTAAAAAAAAGCAATGTTGATTTATATAACTAATCATCAACTCAGAATAATATTTCATTGGACTCTTATTGATTAAAAGTCTTGAATTCAATTTCAGGTCCTGGGTTCAATTCTGCTGCATGGCTGGGGCCTTTCTATAAGGGATTACATGCTCTCCCTGTGCCTGCTTGGGTTCACTCCGGGTACTCTGGCTTCCTCCCACAGTCCAAAGACACACTTGTTAATTGGCGATTCTAAATTGGCCGTAGGTGTGAATGTGAGCGCGAATGGTTGTCTGTCCAGAGTGCCGTCCTCTCGCCTAACGACAGCTGGGATAGGCTCCAGCTCCTTGTGCCCCTGAATTGGATAAGCAGTTAAGAAAACGGATGGATGGATCTCAGTTTCTTAATTACATTCAGACTGAACGCGTGAAATTCTGAAAAACTGACTTTCTTAAAATAAAAACACTCATAAGCTTTATTTGCAATATGCACAAACATTTACACACTTTCTGGAGAGTGCAATGAAAGTAAGGTATAAAAAAAGACAAACCATAACATTATGTTGTAAATATTTCTAGTTTAACACTAGTTTAAGGATTCTGGTACTTCAATGCGGTACTGTACTTTTGACATGTTGTTTTTCCTACTATTACTATTTTTTTTCTTTTTTCTTTTGTTTTTTAACAGTGAACAATCATCCTTCCCAAAGAACACTTCACAGTATCAATGTGAAAACACTCAACATACAATTCTTTGCCACACGTATTTTGAGCGCTATATTGCCGTGTGCTCCTTTGGCATGGAGTAAAAGTCCCTTCTGAGAAAAACAGGGTTTTTTTTATTGGTTAAGGATTTTTTAGCGCAGCTTTGTTGTTGTTGTTTTTTTTTCTTTAGCTAGATTTTAATTGAAAGTATGTCAGGTTTGCTACTAAGACACAGTTAAGAATATTTCAGTGCAGCATCACAACAAAGGCATGAATTAAAATACAAAACAAAACAAAACAGACAGAACAAACTATATGTAAACAGTTTAGACATGTCTTTATCAAAAACAGTCGATGCAAACTACAATAAAGCACACAACACCAAATAAAACATAAATTAATGAAACCGTCACTTCTCTGACTCTTTCCATCCTCTCGCGTTTCTTCCAAACTTGTAAACCAGCCTGCGGCCATCTACTCGTTCTAGGATTTCTCTTTTGTAGTAATATCTGCAACACGGGACAGAAAATAAGTCATTTCAGATTATCGAACGCACGTCAAAACAAGGCGTACATATCTCAGTTAAGTTGGATTGACTGAATTTCTTAGAAGAAATGCTTTACTGCTGTTTGTGTTACACTCCATTTCCCCCAGTCTGTCCAATAAAATCCAGAGTACTTTCCAATAACTTCCATCTTTTATACGTCAACTGACACTTGAGCTGCTTTGCGTTCTTATCTGCTGTCCTTGCCAAGACACTGACAATTCAGGTTCTTTCACCCTGTGGTAGTTCACAGTTTACAGTTTACGTGCTGTTTACTTTCTGTTTAGATCAAGGCTGGCGTCTTTCTTTTGGAGTTTATACTTAAAAACATGTTTTTAATTAATTGTAGTCATATCTGATTGTGTTACTTTAGCTGTTGTGCTTACACGTTAAACTGCATTAACTTCAAAAGTCTCTTTACCTGCTTTAATTGTTTAGTTAATCTAAAAGTATCGCATAGATGTAACTCCCGTATCTACTACACAAGTGCATTTTGTTTGTTTGCATCTGTAATTTTCTGCATAACCCAGGACCTTCACATTCCACCTCAGCAAACTCCCCTGCGCAGAAAGATTAAATGACGAATCAAATAGAAGTATAAAATCATCTTTAATCAAGGCCACTCAAACAGCTTCATGCAAGCATGTTTTGATTGTTACTCCTTTGCTTTTGTTGTCCATTACTGACAGCAGCAATCTATTTGGCGATGCCATCGAGCTGCAAATCTAGCAGCACAATGAATAGAAAAATCAGCTTTGCGGTCACAGTGACAATACCTAGAGGCACATTTTGTAGTTCCCACTGGTTTACACTACAATGAAATTTAGTTGATTAGATTAGCTCGTTTGAACGCAAAGCTGTGACTGCTGCAGCAGCCAGGCGCATTCAGAGGAGGTCATTTCTTTTCTTCTGGGAGAAATGTAAAAACATTTTAAAAAAACAAACCTGTGTAATCATCAATGTGGGAATGGGAAATGTGTGTTTAAAATGTTGAGGTTGCAATGGCAACAATAAGGATCTGAAGTTTCTAAATTAATTTCTTGGTAACTGCAGTACTATGTTTTTTTAGTTTTTCCTTTTTCTTCTTTCTAGGAGCAAGTGCATTATAAGTTTTAGTAAACCGGATTAGGGACAATACAGTGGGAATTTCTTCCTGATCAACAATTTTACAAGCTGTGGCCAAACCGAGGAAAACCGTTGTGTTCATGAAGTATTGCGTATGCAAGCAAAAGGTTCAGAAGTCAACTGTGTGGGGTTGTACCTCATCGCACGGCTTAGTTTCTCATAAGTCATGCTGCTGTTATTCTTCTTCTTGCCCCATAATTGTGCCACTGCCTCTGACTTCAGGAAGCGAAAGACCCCCTCTGTCCGATCCTCCCACTTGATCAGTCCTGGGTTTCGCTCTGGATTCAGTAGAATGTCCCTGATAAATTCCCACAAGTGAGTCCCCCTCGGGTCTTTGGTGAAAAAAAGTAAATAGCGGCTGATTAATAAGCATCAAAATTACATTGTAAATAAATAAATAAAATGCTTTAATTTATATACAAAAGTTTTCCTATTACTTACTGTGTTTTTTGACTGCATGTGGACGGGGGAAAGACCGTTTGATATCTGAGAAAGAGACATCGAAGCATTAATATTTGTGATATTTAAGTTTCAATCACGCAGTTTGTTTCACTCTATATAATATACATTTAGCCTCACCTGGACTAGAAGGGCTGGGAGAGGCAGCAGGTGCAAGGGGGTGAATCGAGGGATCGAAGATTTCTAAGTTAACAAGTTAAAACAAGAAGTCCAGTTAATATTTCATGCACGTGATAAATAAAACTTGAATATATGGTAGTAAAAATACGGCAGTACCTCCAGGTGGGTAGCTGACATCTGGAAATGGACAAGAGTAGTCTACTTTAGAAGAAACAGACAGGAAGCAGGATTAATTAGGGCAATAACACAATGAGCATATTGTTGATGTATGTGTGTCTGAAGGACTCTTACATTCAGGTTTGCTTTCCAGCTGCCCTATTTCCACATGGTACTGGCCTGTGCAGAGAGAGAAAATAAAAGTAAGTGAAATATAAGCATACATTTTGAATTAATTCTCAGCCACCACGTTCATAAATAGACATTAAAAATCCATTACAATATTAGGCTCTACTTGGAGTCCTAAATTGTGTATTAGGCACCATGACAAGAAAACTGCTTTACGGTATATTCAGCCACATTTTTTACAATCTAAAACAGGAGCATGTTGTATTTCTAGAACGGGGACGTGACATTCATGATTTTCAAAATAGCTGAAATTGGGGGACTGGTCGACAGATTTCTTTAAGCACCCCTCTCTCACTCTCTTTTTGGCTTTCTCAATAAAAGTGGGTGGAGCAACAGAAAAGCAGCAACAATTTTCAACAAAAAAAAAGTAACACGGGAAATCTGTTCTAAATTTTGATCACCACCATAGTTTCATTCTGATATGTACTAATAATACCCAGTGATCACAGTCAGTGTGAGAATGATATTTAATGTATTAAAATGTGACACCTTATCTCAAGGAACTGAGCTACTTTCTTACAGTCAGGGACAACAATAGCAGAACTGTTCTCTTGGTTTAGCTTACCTTGAATTTCTTTGTGGCCTGGGGGGTTAAACCTGTTGTGCTAGATCTACTGGCACTGCTCTTGAAAGGTTATTAACTACATGCTAGATAAAATATGGTGTTCTCGTGTAATTTACATAAATTTGAATATCTTATTTACGTTTAGCCGCATTCTATACATATGGTCGTAACAGTTACAGTATAAGGCAAAGGATGAAGGATTCGGCTTAAAAAAACAAAACAAAATAGCACCCCCCGTTTTTTTTTTTTTAAACTCCAATTAAAAAACAATGGATGAACCAGTTCTCAGCTTGTTTCTCAGCTTCATACCCCCTCTGTGCTTTGTTAGGAAACCCATTCTAGCAAGAGCAAACAACAAATCCATCATCTCCCTCACTCTAAGTATTCCTTTGTCCCTCTACAGCAGCATGTAGTGCGACCCCGGACCAGCTCTGCGATCCGTTCTCAGCAACTTATCATCAAGACCTTGTTCCAGACACAACTTGAATCACCCAGCTTCTTTTTTCTTGACACTAATCATCTTCCTCTGCTGCCCCTTAAGCCTCTCTCTTAAACTTTTTAGACATACCGCTCCACTTGAGCTCTGTGATGCTGTGGAAGAGAATGGGTCCCACGCTGCCAGCTGCACGGATGAAGTCCTGGTAGCTTAGGCTGCAGAGCTGATGGCCATCAATGTCAAAGTTTTGGAAGGGGATGCTGGAGGCATCAATTTGGTGCATGTCCATGACCTGCTGCAGCCACTCCCACACTTGGTACTTACTCCAGAACTGAGGCTGGGACTCATGAGGCCACAGACGGCTCGTGTAACCAGACATCACCAATGAACCTGCAGGCACAGACACAATTGCTCTTTTGTTAACGTCAGTGAGTTAATTTTGTTTCAATGCAAAGGTGTCCCTGATGATGGAAACTCGAGTCCCACAAACAAAGGTATTTATCAACAATTAATTGGCAAAGCAGTTCACTGAAAAAGCTGTGGCACTATTTCTCAGTTGGGTATCCCTAATTCACGCCTTGAGTTTCAGCACTCTGGGATCACCAGGTAAACAATCCATCAACTGCTAATTGTTGAATTATTTTCATTTTGGATTGCAGCTTTATAACTACTGAATGAATCCGAGTCTTTAGAATACAGTAGGCCTCATTATGATTGTGTTAGTGTGTATAATAGTCCTCACCATCAGAGTAGGAGTTAGTAGGGCCCCAGGTAGTGGTCAGCTGGCTGTCGAGGTTGGTGGATGTAGTTACACTCATACTGCAACTTCTATACTCAGATGTACCATGGCCCAGGGGCTGAGGCAGTAGAATAGTAATTCACTCTATAGATGGATTCAAAAATGATGTATCAACCATTTATGTACACATGCATACATAAAGGTGACAAACTATAAAAAAAAAAAAATTGAACTTTTGACCTCTACAGTGATATTCCATATCAAAAGATCATCTACACGGGACTGAATCTATCTAAAGCACGACAGATTCACAGGATTTCAATACAGACACTGTCCTCTTTACATTATATCAAAGTAATATACTAATAATGCAGACAGAAAAAGCTACAGCTGCTGCTTCACATATCTGCTGTCTATAGACACAGGAAATCCAATGTGTCTGTCACCATAGAGCTAACTGCCATCTGGAAAGTAGCTGCTTTTTAAGCTTTTTTTTTGTTTTGATTTATACATCCTTCTTGCTGTTATTGTGGTAACCGCAGGTGTCGTGAAAATCTTAGCATTACATTGCAATCTCATTGACAATCACTGCTAAAAAGTGTGGTAACAAACTAATTCTGTCAGCACAGGTGGTGGGTCGTGCATGTTGTGCACTGGATATGTTGGAGAAGAAAGGGTCTGTTGGGTTTTGCATTTTAATTGGGGCCTATTTGTTTTTGCACAGCTTAAAAGAATTAAATTTGCTTATCAATGGCATAATCATATTTTTCGCTTGCTGGTAGCGTCTTCCTCAGTAAATGCTTTTGAAGCAAAGTAACAGAAGACTAACCGAAGAGCTCGATCATTGCATGCAATTACAGCAGCTCGCGTCCCTGTTGAGTTGATATTTATTAGTGTGATATCTACTAACGGAGGACTCATATTTCACAGGTGCAGTTACCTTTGAAGGGTTAGCAGTGCTGTACACATATACAAAGTAAATAAAGACATGTTTCAGATGGGACCACAAGTATATTTGCATCCCATGTAAATAACGTGTCAGAATTTCAGCACCTCAACTGTTTTGTGTTGCATGTGCACAATGGCTTAGTCATAGCGCCGGTGGCTACTGTTGCACTGAATTGCCCTCTGAATGTTCAGAACACGAGACACAAAATTACAGCCATGTTCAGTTGGTAACGCTGTTAAAAGAAATGACTGCTCTACCTTCTGCTGCCTATATTAATGGGATTGTTTAAATAAACCTGAAGGTTTTGAGATATGAATTAATTTTTTGAAATGTACTTTAAATTTGCATCTGTCTAAAATGGCAAGAAGAGCTGTTCAGATGTGAGTACTGCTACTCTAAAAGTTACTGACTTAGTGGATAATAATCAAACTGTCAAAGGTTAGCATGATGAGATACCTGTTTTAAATGGCTACACATTAAATTAGTTCTTCACACAGTACTTTGTCTGTTGCCTGGAAAACCTTGGCTGCGATTTTATGGTAGGTTATAAACAAAATTACACCAAGCCCTGTCACACATTTCTTCAGTAAACACTGAGTCACAAAGACAACACATCTGCATACACTAAAGCAAATTTGTCTCTTCAAAGATCTAGCAACCCAAAGTCGAGATTTCTGAATTAGATTTCCCCAGAAGATAGGGCACACATGCCGTCATGCCGAAGCACATCATCTCCTTAGCTGCCAATCAGCCCGAATATCGTGCGCTGTGTGTTTACGCTCACTGGTGTACTACTAGTGCCAAGCACGTATCTTAACAAGAGAGTAGCTTCTGCCGTGGAAAGTAGTTTCTGTCAATACAACTGGCATTCAGCAGTGCAAAAGAAAAGAGTCAGTTATAGATCAGTATGCTGTCAGCTAAGTCACAGTGGAAAATCATTGCTCTGCGTTTGTTATGATGCAGGGAGACAATCGGCAGTCAAAAAATGAGTTAACATGAGCATTGTGTTTACTTTTGTCAAGATTGGTTGCTTTCCCTTTAAGTCAGAGTCAAAGCTTTGTGGTATTAAAACTCAACTAACTTGGTAGATCCGAATCTTAATTCTTTTTCTTTTTGTTTCATTTTTGACTTTGTATTTTTATCCACTTCACAAAATGGATTTAAGGATTTTTCATATTCTCGAGGTAAATGTGAACAAATGTGCTCATTTCTGAACTTTTAAAGGTTCAGGTTGAGAATTACACACTAGTCTCCAGTTTTCTTTAAAACTAATGAGTGTATGACTCTACCTAATAATAGAAACCACATAGCCAATGCATACCTGAAAAATGACTGTAACACGAGGCAAATAGTGAAGTAAAAATACCAGATGAACAACCGTCCTCACAAAAACAGTGTAAAAGTCCAGCATATTATAGCATATTAAGAATTCTCATTATGACTTTGAAATGAGCCTTCAGGTTAATTATACTACAGCCAGTCATTACTGAAAAAAACACTGCTGATTACTCAGAACCATTATGGCAGCCTACCAGAGCAGAAGAATGGGATCTGACCAGACCTGTTAGAGGTATCACGTAGATCTGCTTTCAATAGTTTCTGGAGATTCCAATACTGTAGCGAACTAGCGTTTAGAGCTGAATCCTTTTGCTTCCTAAAGTTTGGAATTAACAGAAGCATGTAGAAACTGCAGGTGCTGCCCCACCACAATGGGTTTTTTATCCTGCTAACTTCCTTATCCCAATCCAATTGGCTACCTGTTCAGGCTCATACCATTTGCATAATGCACACCCACACACAGAAACATAAAACAGATCCGCACGCACACACACACACACACACACACACACACACACACACACACACACACACACACACACACACACACACACA
>JAVDPK010001034.1:285747-303006 GCA_034780415.1 Cichlasoma orientale | reverse complement strand
CTACACACTCAAAGTACACAACAAAATGTATTTAAGGGCTAAAAAAGTAGATTTTTCATGATACATCTCCTTTAAAAAAAAAGAAAAAAAAAAGAGATGTTTTGCTAAACACAGTAGATCAAAAGATAAGAAAATACTTGATAGATTAAACAGGGAGGTACTAAAATGTGCTATTTTGCGGGACATGTTGAGATAGAACAGTAATAAAAAGTGATTTATCTTTATTTGATGACAAAAAGCTTTATTATTTTTCTTGTACACTGGTGACAGCTTAGCAGACCTATAATGAAATGGATTTTTTGGAAGTAAAACCTTTGAAGATGTGTTGACTTCACACTATATTTTAACTTAATGTCAAACTGGCCTTTCAGTCCAAGGTTAAGGGAAGGAAAATAATGAAAATAATAGTGTATTGTCTCTTTAGAATGATAGGTGGCGGGGCAAGGTGACACTATTACTGAGCTTTAGTGAGAACACTGTATTAGAGCATAAATCAATTACTATCACAGCTGAATACAAATAAACTGAAAATTGAATGACTTAAAAGAACAAATGAACAAATGAACAAATTAATGTAATTTTCATATTTGATTTAATTCATGTGTGACTTATATCCGTAAGCTTTTGGACAGTGCCACATTTTTTGTATACCACTGCAGTGGATTTTAAAATAATAATATTATATATTATTACTTATTATCTTTTTTTTTTCCACTGATTGGTTAAATCAAAGTATTCCAGATTACCAATTTCATATTTTTCCATTCTTTTCATTACGAAACCTTGGTTGTGAGCGAAAAAAAATTGTTTTGTGTCATTCATTAAGAAAATGGGAAATAGGTGCAGCAATGTATTGAAACGTGGGCAAACATATATGGTAAAACAGAGTTTGTACAATTCTAAAATTCAATATTTGGTGCGACCACTTTTATTCTTCAACACTCTCTTGGGCAAGCTATGCTGGAATTTCTTCAGGAATAGTTCTCCAGGCTTCTTGAAGGACATTCCAAAGCTCGTCTCTGGATGTTGGCTGCCTTTTGTTTTGTGTTCTCTCAAGATCCCACACTGCTTCAATAATATTGAGGTCAGGGCTCTGGGGAGGCCAGTACAAGACCAATAGTGTTCCACTGTGAGTTTTTCTACCCAGGTACACTTTTACTTCCTTCACAACTTTGGATTATTGTCATGCTGAAAAATCAAGCAGTTGCCAATCAAATGCTCTCCAGATGGTATTGCATGGTGGATAAAAATCTGAGGGTACATAACATCAATTGTTATGGATCAGCTGACTCATCACTCAGGTCCTGTGGTAGGGCTTTACTCATTTTTTTCCTAATTCTGGCCTGACATTTCTTTTTATGCCCTCTGCTTGTTCAGTTTCCTCAGTCTTTTTGAGAACACACTCCACAGCACGCTGAGATCTGCTAGGTTTTCGGCTAATAGCTCTTTGGGAATCACCTTGTTGTAGCACTGCAACCAAAGATTATTTTGGTCTTCGACTAATCTGTCAATTATTTTTTCAATTAGTCAATAATTATTTCAATCTTACCTCACCTGTTCAAGCCTGCCCACCTGTGAATATCACCTTGTTGTCTCTTCTCACAATTAAAATAATGACCCATAAAAACACGAGTTGGAAATCAATCCAATGTGTTTTTAACATTATGGCAACAATTCCTGTCAAACTGTTTGACAATTCCTGTCAGTTTGACAATTCCTGTCAAACTGTGTTATCTTTGGCATTTTTTGTAAATTCAAGTAAAGAAATGGGAATAAATTATGTGCTTTTGTAACATTACTAATGTCTCTAAAGATACAACTGAAAATGGATTCTTGTATTACGTGACACAAGACGGGTTCATCCCTTGAATTAGGTGCTTTTTTATGCTTGAATGATTCATAGATCAGTGTTCCATGGTTCAACAAACCTAAAAACATTCCTCTGAAAATGGTCAGATACAAGGACTGAACTGAAAATGGGTGAAGAAGCAGCCAATGCCCACAGAAAAACTTTGAAAGACCTTCAGAAAGCCTGGCAAACTACTGATCACGACTTCTTTAAAAATTACAAGAAAGTCTGGCTCCTTGGAAACAAAATATAAAGAAATGAGGGGTGATTCAATACAGTACTGTATGCACATGGTACTGCATTTTGAAATTCTTATTTTGTGCTAAACTGATTTGTGCTTGAAACCTTTCTGGTCACAGAGAAATAGAGATAAAATAAAAGCCCCATCAAAGTCAGATCTAAAAAAAAAAAAAAAAAAAAGGATCTAGGGATGGAATGGGGTCAATTGGGGTTTTTAATATCAAACTTAGATCTGCCAGCGAAGCTAAAACTGATTGATAGAAACAGCAAAATAGCAGTTATTGATCAAGTGGATTATCAGTTTGCTGATGAATTGAACAGATTATTATCTTTGCCATTACAAGAGATTCCCCAATGGCATTGATGCCCGCAGTCTCCTTCTATTATCTATTGTTAAATCTGGTGTCTGCGATGGAATGCTGCAACAGCATCTCATATAGCTTTTATTTGTAAATCCACAGCAGGCTTCAGTCACTGTCATGCACCTGTATTCATGGGGTCACACCCACTCCTGAGCCCACATAAATCTGTTCTACTGCAAGGAGACTTTCAACTTCTATCTTTCTTTCTTTCTTTTTTTTTTATCGCTAACTATAAGTCCTTAAATGCTGGTTTGCACTAAAATTTGACCCCCCCCCCCCAATTTATTTAACTAGTAATGCAGATTAATTTAGATTAATTTAGATTTTGTTAAAGAATTTTGAATCGCGATATCCAGACAGTCATAGTAAAATAGTTTTATACTATGGCTACGTGTTTATTTCAAGCAATCTATACACTGCATGCACTCCTCTGCTGTACTTAAGATGACAGCAAAAATGGTAAGGACTAAAGCACTGCTAGCAAGCATGCTTGGCATGTGCAGTATGATCAATGCCATTGATTTTATTTGTCTCAAAGGACACGGTAGTATGCCTTCAGGCATCTTTTGTTTTGTAAGATGCTGGTAGTGTCTGAGTCACAGTCCAGATATGGAGCTACAATTTTGTGACTGAAAGTATAACAGCAGAACTGCAGAGGTAACCACTTAAGAGAATTCATTTTTGAACAGAGGATGTCTGATAAAAACAATAGCACACTGGGTGTCATCTCACTCTCTCTCTCTCGCTCTTTTTTTTCTTCCACAGCTCTGTCCAAAGTCTGTCTAATATCAGAGTTAAATGAGTGCTAGTGTGACCTGTTGACCTGGGACTATACTCAATTGGTATGTTACATGACGATGCATTGTAGTGCTGATAGGAAACTGTTACACGACAGCGTCTGAAGGGTTATCAGTCTGAATCTGGCTACTTAAAAAAAAAACTCACTTCTTCATCCAAGACACAAATGAGCAGCTGTTAAACTACCTCTTTCAGAGTCATTGCACTGGACAAAGAGGTTGTACTGCTGAAGGAAGAAAATTCCCTCTGAGGATGGGTCTTTAGGGCACTTTCTGCGCCTGCTTGCTTTCTTGGAGGGAAAAGAATGACAGATTAGCCACACCTCTTGCAACACATTGGGGAAAAGTGTAGCCCATCGCCTTTGAAATCAATGAATGGAGGTGAGTCAGTCCATTTGATATATGCAGGCTTTTCTTGCCTGGCCACTCCAAATAGATGCATCCTTTACTGGATATTAAATAAAAGGTATTTAACAGACAGGAAGTCCAGGATGAATCAGCATGGCAGAGTGAGTGGTTTGCATATACTGTAGACTCACTCTTCCTTTTGACTGCCTGCACTTTTGACAGTTGTGTTTTTAGTAAATGGTAAATGAACCGGTACTAATATAGTGGCTTTCTACACATTCGTACAGCATTTTTATTTATGCCTAAACTCTTTCCAACATTCACACATACACATATACATACACACTCCAATAGATGCATTGGGTCAACTTGGGGTTCAGCATCTTGCCCAAGGATCCTTCGACTTGTGGACTGGCAGAGTTTATAGTTTCCTTCATGTTGTACTATCAACATAGAATAATTAGTTGCATAATCTTGAGGGGGTGGGGGCGGGGTAAAATTTGAAATCAGCTGTAATTAATTTTGATAAAGCATCTCAAAGCAAATTGGCTGTTGAAGTGGTCAGGAAATCTGTGGTTTAATTTTAGAGGAGGGGAATAATTGGCTGCTGGCTATCAGCGCTGTTGACACTTGCTTGAATTAGTTTTGTAGCAATGTCCTCTCAAAAATATTTACTCTTCAAGTGGTCTTTCTGTGAAATAGAATGGTAAGTATGCAAAAAAAAAAAAAAAAAAAATCAAAGCTGAACAAGCCAGAAGAATATAAAAAGTGGACTCAGGGTGCACAGAAGCAGATTCATAACACATAAATATTTTTATATATTTTTTGTCTAAGTGACAGGTAATAATATGCATAAAATAAACTGTCAGGTGCTTGAATGATTAAAATAAAACAACTTCATATTTGTCAGCCAGAAAGACAAAAAGAAAAGTCAAAAGAAAAGAGAAGTAGAGATATAGAAGGATTTTTCAGGTACAGTTTATCAGACAATGTGGAGAAGTGCACCCTGCGACCTGTATCTCCCACCTTTCAAATCCCATCTGCCTCAATGAAATCAGGTGTCAAAGTTTGCAGAGGATGTAGTGAAAACAAGCCAAACTCAATAACGGCTGGAGTTGTCACAGCTATTGAGAAGGCCAATAAAATAAGCTCATAAACAAGAGCGAGTTGACTGAGTTTGTGGACAGCGGAGCAGAGACATTTTTACAGTGGCATTTGTCCAAGAGAGTTTAAAAGAATAAACCTGCTGAAGATTTGAAGTAGTAAATATCTGTCATGTGTAGAAAGAGCTTCAATATTACAGAATACAGAAAGGTTTATGTATGTATCTATTTCTTTTTTTATTTATCACAGTAATCTAACCTGACAACGCAAAACACTGGAGCCTCTGAATGCTTGGCAATAAACTGTGATGTTTTGCATTATTACTGAAATAAAAATGAATTAATTCCTTTAATTTATGGCTGTAAAAAGAAAGGCTAATTGTCTTTGCTCACAGAAATGTCTGACGCTATGATTTCATGACAAAAATGTGCCTACTTTGTATTTCAGAAGCAAAATTTCAAAATGTTACTATATTGTTAGCAGTTCATATGTTCTCATTCTTACATATGCAGTACCGGTGAAAAGTTTGGACGCGCTCACAATGGATGACTGTGTCCAAACCTTTCACTGGTACTGTAATTACAAATAATGAAAAGAAATCTGTGAAAAATAAAAATCTCATCAAACTGTAACTGCATGTCGTACAAACAGTAAACAGTAGCATCATAAATATAGTAGATTCACTTAGAATTACATAAATTGTACAAATGTATTGACAAATTGACAATGATACGGTAATGATTACAATTTGTTTTTTTCCAGTTACTGTCGTGATAATTTACAGCACTGGCTGTCCTCCAGTTCTATAAATCCATAAAGTAAGACGTTATATGACTTGAGTCAAAACGGTCCCTTTTACATAACACAGCACGGTGTTTTTTTAACTGTAAGTAGGCTGCCCTATGCCTATAACACTATAACCTCATACTTATTCATAAATTAGACTTGAGTATTAGACCTGAGTTGTACACTTAATTATTGGATAAGATCAGTGATTGGACTGTTTAGCCACTAGTCTGATTTCAGAAAAGAAGGTTGGGGATACTGAGAAGGAGGCAGAGGATGACACCGCAAGACCATAACGAGTTGTGTCTTCCCCATTAATCAATGCCTTCCACACGATTTGCTGTCTGTGAATTGGGACTGACCTGTCTCAGGGGTCACTTGCCAATTTTCGGCTGTAGTCAGCTCGTATAGCGCTGAGCTGTGTGCTTATGCCCAGTGTTCCTTTTGAGTGATTCCATCTTGAAGATCCTGAATGCTGCATTCCTGTCTCTGTGAGTCTGATATTCTCACAAGAGACACTCAAACACAGCAGCACTGGGGATTTAAACAGGTTTTTTACCACTGTTAATGGTGGCTGGACAGGTATTGCATAGTTGTTTGTGTCTTTTTTTTTTTTACTTCTGATCATTCATGAGTACGCAAAATGCTTAAGGAACCTCCACCATACTATTCACATAGCCCCAAAGAGTATTTTCCATTAAAAGGTTTGCTAAACAACATCAGGATGGAATGTTACTGAGAAAATGTGTGGTTGCATCAACATATTTTGGAAATGGCTGGAATCTCAAAAGGTTCATGTCCTCAATTCATGGAAACAAAAAAGTTCCCTCTTCCCTACAACACAATTTATCCGCAAGGATACTAAATGATTTAGACTTTCCTACCCCACTGTAGCTATCCTTTTCCTTCTGCTGATGCACTATAGCTACCCTTTATCCATTAGTGCTGCTGTGATAGTCAAAATTCCCTTTCTTTCATGGCACGTTTGTGATTTAAAATTATATAATTACAATGAAGGGCTAGAGACCGGTAGACGACCACACTGGCAATCTCCAGTCCAGAGAAAAGTGTGTTCTCCAACTGATTAGTTGAAAAAGTTGCTACTGCTGAATAAAATTGGTCACAACGATGGTGCAGCACCAAAAATCTCCTCGTGATTGCTTTTGTCAAGGAATGGATGCATTATGCAGCTTAGCATTATCTTGCTGAAATATGCAAGGCCTTCCTTGAAAAAGAAGCTGTCTGGAGGGGACAAATGTTGTTTATCCGTTGTGTAATCAGGAGCATGCAGAAATCTATTTGTGCAAATAAAACAGTGTCAGGAAATGTCAGGAGACAGATTGTGGAAGAACGGAATCAGGAATACAACCTGTATCAGTCTTTTGCATGAGTCTTTGGCATTGATAATGCACTGGCTGTAATCCTGAAGCTGGGCAATTGTTTCCTCAAACTCCTGTGAAGCCAAGATTGAGTCCGGGGGTCCATGATTTATGGTCGCATTCTTCTGTCAAGGACCGGCTATGGGGCAGGCAGCGAGTGGACCCAAAATGCAGGACTCAGACATAAACAAGACATAAACCCATAGCAGTTTTATTGTTTAGCGCTTACTAGATACAAACTAAAGCAGGCCAGGAGCAGGTAATCTGAACTATAACTCTTCTTGGAAAATACACAAGGAGGGACACAGCCATGAGGGAGAGTGCAATAAAACACAAAGGAAAACCAGACAATATATACAAACTAACACTGCGACCAGGATTAAAACACAGGGACAGAGAGAGGGAATGGAATGGGAGTACAAAAGGAAAAACCAAACCTATCAGCTGCCAAACCTATCCCTACCACAGGGAACAAAAGGCACAGAAAACAGAATCATAATAAGCACCAGCAATGTAAACATTACACTATAACCAGAAAGCTAAATAACGACACACAATAAAGAACCAAAACACAAAGAAGAACAAAGATACAAAACCAAAAAAACTCAACCATCCCAAAACCCAAACCCTAGGTCCAATACCCAGGGACCATGACAACAGAAGACTTTTCCACTTTGTCCATTTTAAATGAGCTTTGGTCTAGAAGATCACGTTCACATATGGCTTCTTCTTTGCACGACCGAGCTTTAACCTGCATTTGTGGATGACACAAAAAACTGCGTGCACAGATAGTGATTTCTGAAAGTGTTCCTGAGCCTGTGCAGTGATATTCATGACAGAACCATATCTGTTTATAATGCAGTGCTGCCTGAGGGCCCAAAGATCATGGACATTCAATGTTGATTTTCAGCCTTGTCCCTTGCACACAGAGATTTCTCCAGATTCCTGGAATCTTTTGATGACATTTTGTGCTTTAGATGATGCGATTTTTTTTGCATTGGAGAATATTATTCTGAAATTGATGCACAATTTAATGCAATTTTTGGCAGACTGGTGAACTCCTGCCCATCGTTACCTCTGAGAAACCTCTCTAAGATGCTCTTTTTATGGTGGTGTTACAGAGGTGTTGCTAGCTGTTTCTTTTTATACCGCTTACTTTTCCAGTGTCAATTGCTATCTTAAAAGAAATATATTTTAAATTATACACCTAACTTAACAAAGAGTAGCAATGAAAAAAAAAATAAAAAGAAAAATCTGGCCTGTTAAAAGTAGGTTCCCCTGGAGCCAAAAACTGCAGTCTCTCTCCAGTTTCAAAAAAGTATTTTGTCTGCAGATTATATACCTATACCCACAAACTACTACAACAGGACACAATATGAAATATGATAGATAGTTTTTGGGGACTGGCAGATAAAAATCATGATTTTTTTTTTTTTTACAAGACTCTGCTTTTACAACTAAAAGGTGATATCAGTGCTACCTGGCCAACCATTGCATTCATCAGAAGAACTGTATCAGGTACAGCTTGGTACACATTGTCTCTCCACTGCATCACTGCTGATGCAGTAACCTGTTTGAAAAAGACCCTAAAATGCCCACTGTTCTGCTCACACTTACAACTGAAGGGAACTGTAGATAGATTCTCACGTGTAAATTATAATGTCTGTGAGTGAGGATATGAACATTAATAGCAATAATGCTATTTTAATTATCTCCAGTCTACCACTGTTGCAAACACAAAGTTTACAAAATAAAGCAGGCTTTACAATATAGTAGATCTGACTGCATATTCTTGTTTGAAACTAAGTCATTTGCTTAGATTAACAGGCTGTCATATGGGGTGTACTAAGTTGCTTTACCCCATCTAGCTTGCTGATATTTACCACCTAAAGTGAAGTAAAGTACTAGCAGAATTAGATCTAGAAAGGTAATTTATATAACATGATAATAGAATGTCAATTACATCATAAAAAGTCAAAGCTGCTTCAGTGTCAGCGTCTAAACTGCTTAAAGGCAATGTTTGTGTGTATTAATATCATAACTGATTTACTAATTATTAGATTTATTATTAACAATTTTGCTTAAATGAGATAGGACATACACTTAGTGCTGATAAGAGTGTGGAGAACAAGGCAATGAAGTTAAACTTTCTTGACTTAGTTACTTTCCCTGGTATTGTGTAGAAAAGAGGCATTAGTGCGCATCTCTTTATTAGCTCTAGTAACAGCAGCCCTTACATCTTCCAGTGATATTCATTGCAGGGCATTGTGGTTACAATGCAGAAACACTGACTCTGTGGGTACCATGCCCCCTGTTCAAGTTGGTGTTGGTCGTTTATTTTGGTGTATCTTTTAAGGACAGTTTCAAGCTCCCCTTTTGCACACCCTCCTACCTCTCTCTGTACCGTGTAAGCAACAGAATCCAACAAAAACATTAAAGTGAAACTTGCTACATCATGCTGACTCCCTCAGGAGCACGGAGCTTATTGTCTGGGCTAGTAGTGTTACTCGTTGGTCACAGCTTTGGTACTCTGAGCTGCTGCCTCTATTCATTGTATTTTCTGAGCAGGTGGACCATGGGACATAAAGAGGCTCTGACACCATTTTAAAGCTGTCACTGTACTATAAATACACTAACCCTTAATATTATCTGTGCTTATGTGTATTCTGAGAAGCCATTATATGTTCCAACCGATGACCTTTTATAGAGTTTGCACAGATAAAGTAAAGGGCATGGTAGGTAGCAATCTGATACATTGTAATGCAATGTATCAGCTAATGTTTAGCTAATATGTTTTATATGAACATAGTTTATACAGTGGGTCAAATACATATTTCATCTTCTGCTGAATTAGTAAGTTTGCTGACTTACAAGAAAGTTTCAAATTTTTATGTTAGTTTTATTTTCACCCTTTAACACAGAATGTGTCATCTGCGACACAACATCTTTCAAATATCCCACCGTTCGCTGACTCATGGCAACAATTACCATAATAACCATATGTTGTGTGTGAAGCCCAATTTCTCAGCTTTCACAAAACATTGAATTTTTCCGATAGGACAAACAATCGCGTAATTATGATAATGCAAAGTACGTTTGATCAGATGTCTCAGCGGTGATACGGTCAGTGTTAAAGGCTGTTAAAGGCAGGTAACTGGTGTATCGGTGTTAAAATGTTAATCCATAAAAAATAATTTAATTTATAAACATTATAAATTTAATTAATTAATTAATTAAATAAATACATTTATTTACATGGCATTGAGTGATTTATTTGAGTCATTTGATCCCCAAGAAAAACATGACTTAGGTTGAGAAATCTGTGTTGGCATGCACAGCAGTACGACATTTCTTGTAGTTGGTCACTGGGTTGAAAAAAATCTCAGAAAGGATTTTGATCCACTTCTCTTTACAGAAGCTCTCTAAATCCTTTAGGTTTCTTGGCTGCTGCTTGGCAACTCAAAGCTCCAGCTCCCTCCACAGATTTTCTATAGGACTGAGGCGTGGTGACTGGCTATGTCACTTCATGACCTTAATACATCTCTTTTTGATCACCCCTTTGTTGCCTTGGAGGTACTGTATGTTTTGGGTCATCACCATGCTGAAGACCCAACCACAACCCATCTTCAGTGTACTGAATTAAGGAAGGAGGTTCTCATAACTGGCCCCATCCATTGGATCCTCAATGCAGTAAAGTTGTCCTGTACTGTTTGATTTTTGCTCTGGGTCTTTGTGGGGCCTACATACATAACCTATATAAGTGGCCAACGTCGTTGCCAGCATTTTTGCTTGTTCGAGATGCATTATAATGCATTACCGTGTGGTCACTTTACATGCGGGGATGGCCGACAGAAACAAATAAAATACTGAAACTTATTTCCCTCCTGGTTCCTCACTCTGTGTTGTGGACAGCTTTTATTTAGGTGTAAACATATTAGTCCCTCTACTCTTCCACTTCTTTATACATTCCTTCACGTCCATGCCAATAGTTTCAGAGATCTCCCTCCAGGAATTTACTGATGTGTGAGTCCTTCGTTTGATGCTATTATTATTATTCCATCTACTGAGATGATGATTGTTATTCTCCCACTGATGAAATCAAAAACTGCAGCAAAAAAGTAGCTGGAAATTCACGGGAGTAATCAACAGTGCCGAAAAGGCCAATCGCAATCTACACGATGTGTAGTTACATTTTGAGAGGTGCACATCAGGTTACATAGTAGGTTACAGCGTAGGGTTCAGAGTGGTTTCTGGTTATGTTCATAGGCCCCGCAAAAACCAGACACAGAGGTCTAAACCAGGCCTTAGCAGAAAAACAGGTCCAAGGCATAATGTTTTCATCACCGTGCTTGACTATGGGATGGCATTCTTTGGGTCATACTCAGCATTCCTCTTCCTCCAAACACAACAGGTTGAGTTGATGCCAAAAGGGTTGATTTTAGGTTCATCGGACCACAGAACTGTCTCCCAAGCCTTCTCTGAATCATTTAGATGTTCTCTGGAAATTTAAGACAGGCCTGTACATGTGTCCTCTTGAGCAGGGGGACTTTGCGGGCACTGCAAGATTTCAATCCGTTACAGCGTAATGTGTTACCAATGGTTTTCTTGGCGACTGTGGTCCAAACTGCCTTCAGATCATTAACAAGCTTGTCCTGTGTAATTTTGGGCTGATCCACCACCTTTCTCAGGATAATTCTCACCCCATGAGGCAAGATGAGCATTGAGCTCCAGACCATGGGCAAATGATGGTTATTGTATGGTTCTTCAATTTCTGAATAATCACACCAACAGCTGTTACCTTCTCACCAAGCTTTTTCCTGATGGTTGTGTAGCCTATTCCAGCCTTCATGTCATCCTTTGACAGCTCTTTAGTGTTGCCCATGGTGGTGGAGAGGTTGTAATGGAAGAAATAGATTCTGTGGGTGGGTGTGCTTTATACACAATGAGTTGAGATCAAGAGTGTCTGTGGTAGGTGGATAGGTAATCTGTGTGCCATATGGGATCAAATACTTTTCACTCAGCGACATGCAAATCAGTTTATAAGTTTTATGTAATGCATTTTTTTTTCTGGATTTTTGGTTGATATTCTGTGTCTCTCCATTATAAACTACCATACAAAATGGAGACTGTTCATTTATTTGTAAGTGACCAAACTTACAAATTCGACAGGAGATCAAATATTTTTCCCCCCACACTATGTATTAGAAAAAATCATGTTATCTATGCAACATTGCACATAGACAGGATTTACAGGCCACTGCTCGGGAAATAATACACATTTTCTAGTGTCAAAATGCCTCATTCAGCCTTGTTGCTAACTCTCAACACAAATCAATGAAAGAAATCAATGAGGTTCATCAAGTTGAAATCCCATAGGATTAACTGTAGCTGGTTGGTCACCAAGAAAACAAAAACACATACTCAAGCTACTCTATCACTGTAACTGGACACAAAAACCAAGTGACATAAAAGCACACTTTTCACTAATGCACTTTGCTGCATCTCAGAAGACAGCAGCAACAGACTAATTCACTGATTTAAATTCATGTGTTCTCCAGTGTCTCTTATTAAGTCCTTCAACTCTAACGAGGAATGAATTTACCACATTGCACTTGCTGTATATATAATTAAACCCCAAGCAAAGAACCAGTCAGTGATAGATAGAAATTAAAACTCAAATAATGCTAACTACAAACTACATAAAAACTACAAACACAAAGTGTTCATCCTTGAAGTAGCACATGATAGGTAATGTATGTCAAATTTCACACCAGTGATGACCTGTAAGCTGGTATTACACTCAACAGTCACTTCATTAGGTACACCTGTTCAGCTGCTTTATAACAGAACTATCGCCATCCATCCATCCATCCATTTTCTTTTGCTTATACAGGGCTGCAGCGTGGGGGCAGCAGCCTAAGCAGAGAAATCCAGGCCTCCCTCTCCCCAGCCACCTCCACTCGCTCATTCGGGGGGGGGGGAGACCCCAAAGCGTTCCCAGCTGAGACATATAATCTCTCCAGCGTGTCCTGGGTCTGCCCCAGGGCCTCCTCCTGGCATGACATGCCCGGAACACCTCTCCAGGAGGTGCCCAGGAGGCGCCCAGGAGGCATCCCAGTCAGATGCCCGAACCACCTCAACTGGCTCCTTTTGATGTGGAGGAACAGCAGCTCTATTTTGAGCCCCTCCAAACGGCTGTGCTCCTCACCGATCTCTAAGGGAGAGGCCAGCCATCCTTCAGAGGAAGCTCATTTCTGCCACTTGCATTCGTGATCTCATTCTTTCGGTCACTACCCAAAGCTTATGGCCATAGATTGACCAGTAAATCGACAGCTTTGCTTTTACGCTCAGCTCCCTCTTCACCACGACAGACTGGTGCAGCGTCTGCATCACTGCAGATGCAGTCCTGATCCGTCTGTCAATCTCCCACTTCCTTCTCCCATCACTCTTGAGTAAGAACCCGAGATACTTGAACTCCTCCACCTGGGGCAGAAATTTGTCCCTGAGATGGAGTGGGCACTCCACCTTTTTCCAGCTGAGGACCATGGCCTCAGACTTAGAGGTGCTAATTCTCATGCCAGCTGCTTCACACTCGGCTGTGAACTGTTCCACTGTGAGCTGTAGGCACCATGTGATAAAGCCAACAGGACCACATCATCTGCAAATAGCAGAGATGAGATTCTGAGGCAACCAAGGTGGAAGCCTTCCACCACTTGGATACACTTAGAAATTCTGTCCATAAAAATTATGAACAGAATCAGTGCCAAAGGGCAGCCCTGGCAAAGTCCAACACCTACAGGAAACGAGTTTGACTTATTGCTGGCAATACAGACCAAGCTCTTGCTGCGTTTGTACAGGGACTGAATGGCCCACAACAATGGGCCAGACATCCCATACTTCCACAGCAGAGCAACAACTCAGTGCATTTAGGCATATAGACATGGTCATTCTGTGTCAGAGACATGGTCTGAGTACTTTAGAAATTGCTGATCCACTGATATTTTTTCACACAACTGTCTCTAGAGATTACAGCTAAGAAACTACTTTTGGCTGCTTCCTTGCCACCAGGGTTGCCACTGCAGGCAGCTCCTCATGTTTTGATTTTGGCAGAGCTTTATGCAGTGTGCCCTTCCTGACACAACCCCAAAAGGGATTTGTGTCTCCGGCTCAGAGGAGAATGGTCAGACTGCTTCTAGCTAACAGGAAGACAACAAATAGTCCCTCACTGGTTACAACCAAGGAATGCATAAGAGCATCTCTAAACACACAACGCATCGAACCTTCAAGTAAATGGGCTGCAGCAGCAGAAGACCACACTGGCTGCCACTCATGTTAGCTAAGAACAGGAAAGTGAGACCACAGTTCACATGGGCTCACCAAGATGGGACAACAGAAGATTGGAAAACATTGCCTGGTCTGATGAATCTTGATTTCTGCTGCTACATTGGGATGGTAGGGTTTAAACAACATGAAGACATAGATGCATCCTGTCTTGTATTGATGGTTCAGGTTGGTGGTGGTGGTTTTATTGTGTGGGGAATATTTTCTGTACACACTTTAGGTCCCTTTAGTACCAACTGAAATGCCACACAGAACCAAGTATTGTTGATGTCCATGCCCACCTATTTATGACCGCAGTGTACCCATCTTCTTATGGCAGCTTGCAGCAGGATAGCACGCCATGGCACAATGCTCAAATAATCTCAAACTACTTTCTTGAACATAACAATGAGTTCACTGAATTCACAGTCAGCAGATCTCAGTATGAAGTATGCGTTGTTAGAAGTCACACTAAATGAAGGAGCCTGGATGACTCACAATGTATAAAAGGAAGATAATGACAGACAAGGCAGACAAAGTTACACTTATAAATGGAAGCTCATAAACTGAGCTGAACTTGTTCAAATCACTAAAAATCACACAAAAGACAAGTAGAGGCTAAGATCAAGGCAGCATAAAGGGAAATTAGCCAGATATCAGATCTGCAGAAAGGTGTAATGAAGGAAGGGGTGCCTAAGAAATACAACAAGCTGTCCATATCTGAGGCCTTAGACACTGCCAAGCTAAGACCCACAGCCTTGGCTAACCGCCTAAACAGGTATACCAGAGAGATAGATGCCAGGAGAATAAACCAGATGTTCTTTACTGAACCATCCAAGGTGTACTTTCAGTGGCAAGGGAACAACATGAGAACAGCAGCCCCCACCAAGGCTGGAGACAGAGCAATACTGGAAGAGCATATGGGAGAAGGATGCAACATACAGGCTCCAGCAACCATCACAGCGGCAGACATCCAAGAAAGAGTCTCAAATATGAAGAGCTGTATGAACATGTTTCACACCTACTGGCTAAAGAAGATAACTGCAGGCATCATAACAGCTAAGATGAACAGGCCCATGGCTCAATACATGAGTGGGGTCCAGAAAGGACTTGGCAGAAATACTAGGGGAGCAAAACACCAGCTACTGGTAGATAAGGCAGTCACTCAAAACTGTGGGACAAGACTGAGCAACTTGTGCAGCACATGGACTGATTACAAGAAAGCCTATGACTCAATACTGCATGGATCCTGGAATGCCTAGAACTATACAAGATAAACATAACTCTAAGAGCTTTCATCAGGGACTCAAAGAAATGTGGAGAACAACACAAGAGGCCAACTTCAAGCTAATTGCACAAGTCACCATCGAGTAAAGGATTTACCAAGGATATGCTCTCTCTTCCCACTACTGTTCTGCATAGGCCTGAATCCCCTCAGCCAGATCATCAACAAGACTGGCTACAGATATTGACTATGGAATGGTGCAAACATCAGCCACCTACTCTACATGGATGACATCAAGCTGTATGCCAGGAGAGAATGAGAGATTGATTCACTGATCCAAACTACTAGGATCTACAGCAGGCCTATTCAATTACTTTTTCTTCAGATTTGAAAAATTTGAGATGCCACGGGGCCGAAAACCCCTACTTGTATTATTTCTTGAGACTTAACTCTAAATATGGAAACACCTGAACTAAATCATAAAAATAAAAAAAGGAACATGCATCATTTATTGATGAACAAAATAATTCAAGTGCTTTGCAAATAAAATATTTATAAAATTTAAGTATATAAATATATATTTAAAATTTTATAAAAAAGAAATATAATATAAAGATATAAAATATTTTATAAAATAATAACATATATATATAAATATATATTAAATTTTATATGAAATATAAATATAAACATAACATATAAAAAAATATAAACATAAATATAAATATTAACAGTTTTTTAAAATATAAATTTAAATATTTTATGAATTAAATAAAAAAATTATAAAAAATATATATATTTAAAATTTAAAATTTTAAATATCTATTTTTTAAATACATACACACATAAATATATATATTATAAATAAATATTTATAAAATATAAATATGAATACATTTATATAACATATATATAAATAAAAATGAGAATATATGAATATATGAGAATATATATTCATATTTTATAAAAAATTTTTTATAAAATATAAAAATATAAATATTTCATAAAATAAATAAAATTTTTATAAAAATGTATATATTTAAAATTCTATATATTTTTAAAAAATATATACACATATAAATATATATTAAAATTTTTATAAAACATAAATATTTAAAAAAATAAATAAAATATTTACAAATTATAAATACATAAGTAAAAATATAAATTGATATTTTATGAATTATAAATATTTTATAAAAGATCTAGAATATTTAGAAAATATAGGTATATAAATATAAATCTATATTATTGAAAAATAAAAATATCTTTAAAATATAAATATAAAAACATACATACCATTATATTATATTATATTATATATAAATATAAATATAAAATATAAATATATATTCTCATATTTATATTTATATATATTTTATATAAATTTTTTCATATTTATATTTTATAAATATTTTGATGAAGTTTTATTTTATAAAAATATAAATTCATATTTATATTCATTTACCTATATTTTGTAAATATTGTATATCTTTTTTAAAATATTTATATTTTATTAAAAATCTATATATATTTCTACTTATATATATTCATATTTTCTAAATTTTTGATATATCTTTAAATATTTATGTTTTATAAAAATTTTAATATATATTTATATGTGTATAAGATATAATTACAAACAGATATACATATAAATATATATAAATATCAAAATATATATATAAATATATATATATATATATATATTATAAAAATTCAAATGTATATTTATATATATGTTTATATATATATATATATATATATATATATATATATAAGGCAAGGGGGAGCCAGGACGACAGGTCAGGGGGGAGATTTCATCATCCCCACAATCCGAGATTGGGTA
>JAVDPK010001034.1:267083-285647 GCA_034780415.1 Cichlasoma orientale | reverse complement strand
GGTAGAGGACCCGAGCTTGAAGGGCAAAAAGACCGCCCGTAGGGGCGAGCTGGGATTTTTTTTTTTTTTATATATAAAACATACATACCATACATACAATACCATACCATACCATACCATACCATACCATACCATACCATACCATACCATACCATACATACCACACATACCATACATTCCCTATATACCATTCCCTATAGCAATAACATCAGAATGTCATTCAGACTGGAGAAGTGTAGTCGTATGGTAATAAAGAGAGGGAAGGTAATCAGAACTGAGGGGATTGCACTACCAGAAGGCAATATTGCAAACATGGAGGACAGCTGCAAGTACCTTGGAATTCCAAAGGCAACGGGAACCATGAAGAGGCTGCTAGAAAAGCTGCAATTGCCAAGTACCTGCAAAGAGTAAGGCAAGTCTTGAGAATTCAGCTGAATGGAAAGAACACGATCTGGGCAATCAACACCTACGCCCTGCCAGTTGTCAGATACCCTGCTGGGATAATAGCCTGGCCAAAGGAGGACACAGAAGCCACTGACATCAACACAAGAAATCTCTTTACTGTGCATGGAGGGTTTCACCCCAAATACAGCACCCTTAGACTGTACACAAAGCAGAAGGAAAGAGGCCGAGGACTAGTGAGTGTCAGAACCACTAGATGAAACGACAAAGATCCATGAGTACATCAGGAAGATGGCCACAAATGATCACGTGCTCAGTGAATACCTCAGGCAGCAGAAATCCGAGAAAGAAGAGAAACAGGAACTATCATGAAAGGACAGGCCCCCGCATGGTATGTACCACCGGCAGATAGAAGAAGTGGCTGATATCGAAAAATCCTACCAAATGGCTGGACAAAGCTGGCTGAAGGATAGCACAGAAGCCCTAGTCATGTTAGCACAGGAACAAGCTCTAAGAACAAGATTGATAGAGGCTGGGGTCTACCACACAAGACAAGACCCCAGATGCAGGCTGTGCAGAGATGGCCATGAGACAATCCAGCACACAACAGCAGGGTGCAAGATGCTAACAGGCAGGCCATACATGGAACGTCATAACCAATTGGCCGGCATAGTATACAGGAACATCTGGAAGTCCTGATGTCAAAATGGGATTCACCCCCATGGGTGGTAGAGAATGACTGAGCTAAGATCCTGTGGGACTTCCAGATACAGAGAGACAAAATGGTAATGGCTAACCAACCGGACATAATAGGGTGGACAAGACGAGGAAGAAAGCCATAGTGATAGACAGAGCAATACTAAGCGATGGCAGCATCAAGAAGAAGGAACACAAAAAGCTAGAGAAATACCAAGGGGTCAGAGAAGCGCTATAGAGCAGAGGTCCCTAACTCCCGGACCCCGGATCGGTACCAGTGCGTGGGTCATTTGTTACCGGGGCGCACTTAAAGAATAAATAACTTGTATTATTTCCGATTTACTTATTTTCTGAGTCTGAATGATCCTCTACCTAGGACTGTGTCCTAGGTAGAGGATCTGAGCTTGGAAGACAAAGACTGCCCAAAGAGCGAGTGGGGAATTTTTTTTACAATTTTTATATAAAAGTCCTGTTAAATCATGTTAAATTGTGTGACAAGAGCAGAAATGACACTTACAGTACCCCTATTGATTGAACAGGTTTTTTTTCTCTGAAAATGTTATTAATAAATTTACCTACATATCAACCGTGAAGAAGGTATGTGGGGCTTATTTTTCTGGGCTAGATTGAAGCTGTGTACAGATATGTATCCAAACAAAACCATATAAAAGAGAGTATCATTCAGATGATAAAATTGTCACATGGGTGTAATTTGCTAAAGTAACATGAAGCAATTACACATTTTTCCTTTATGTAACATCATGAGATTTAATGTCCTTGAAGTGTATCTCATGCAGTCTGTGATGCAGCCTCTAAAACGTCTTTGAAATGTTGAAAGAAAAAAGATGACCTAGCATCACCATAGACTGGAAACATTTCAAGCAATATTGGTATCACCTGGTATAAATGCGAGGAACTAATAACATGTTTTGCATTCCAAGGAGGAGTGCATCAAGTGTGCAGCAAAAGTTGCAAAGCACCAATGCCAAAGAGAGAGATGAAGGACTTCTCCCCTCCAGAATCCTCTGAAGAGGACATTAGTGTGGTGGAGGACCATGGTGATCATGAGCCATACCTTACGTTGGAGCTCTCTCTCTCTCTCTCTCTCTCTCTCTCTCTCTCCCTCTCTCTCTCGCTTTCTCGCTCGTTGCCATCAAGATGTTAAAGGTTGTCCAAAACATTTCACCCAAACTGACAAACACTCAATAGTGGGAGAACCAAAAAAGAGTATACTATAACTATTTACACTACTGTGGATAATGGGTCTCAATCAGCATATAGATATGAAGCAATAAACTTTCAGGTTATTCTGATGTTTTTCAGTATTTAGAATTCATAAATAGCCTATCTGACATTAATAAATGGATGAGTCATCCTTAATAAATGTTTCACATGGTTAGGGTTATGGCTTTCAGCCGTTGGCACTTTATTACAGAGCTTGTGTTTGTCTCAAGGCATCCTCTCTCAAGGCACCCTCTGAACTCTGTATGACCTCTGTTCCTCATGAGCACCAGATATGATCCCTCCTATGCTGTTATGCTATTTCACTGTTTGGAGATTCCCCCATGACAGTTCCAAAACCAGCAGGTGCCTGTCCAGGGAAAATTGGGTGGGAACACAGACATTTCTTGTGATAGAATAAAAATTCCCTCTTGAACTCTGTCACTGCTGTCCCATAAAAACGATATAAATTGACAAAGTTTTACGGTTTTAAGATCTAGTCCACACTGGTGGATCTGAAATCTATCTGAACAGATATGGTCAAATTTTACCCAAAACTGCCTCAATGTAAAAAGAAAAAAAAAAAAAGAAAGAAAGAAAGAAAAAAGAAAAAAAAATAATTGTAGCACCTGAACAACAGTATAAAATCAAAAAAATTTTTTTTCCATTTTTCTGCATTTTGGGTTACTTTTGCTGCTGTCAAATATCAAAGGGAGTCAAATTTGACCCGAACAATAAGTAATGGTTAAAATTTTTCAATATAACCTTGTCATTGACATGTTTCATCACAGTTAATTAGTACTACCTACTGTAGCCTACCACTCAAAAATACATTGAAGTATGGAGTACCTCTTTAACATTACAAAGATGCTGAAATGTCAGCAAAGCAGTTAGCTGCCACATAACAGCATGACAGTCAGGCCACAGTTGCTCTTTTGTGAGTGACAGCGTCTCAGTTTTGAATATCTACAAACATCTTAGGGCTCACCCAAGTGCTCGTAAGCAGTCTATTGCAGTGTGATAGCAGCTGGATTTCCTATTACCCAAATGATGACTTAATTTTTCATAAAAACTAGGCATGTATTACTGTCATTATACTTGAGACTCAAATCACGCTGCCACAGAGTTATATTTTCTGATATAAAAATAAATTTGCTTCAGATTTACTGCCAGTTTTAGCCAGCAGTTTATATGCTAAGAAACAGGGCTTTTAACAACAGCAATAATGCTTATATGTGTATTATAATGTGAAACTAAGACAGTGAAACTGTCAGTGGGAATGATTACAGGCAAGAAGAAAAGGAAAAAACTGTCTTAACTCACTGTACCAATGAATGCCAATGCTAAAAAAGGCACACTGACACAGCTTCTGATGCCAGTGAATTTCATTTACTAAACTTTCACTTGTGTGATTTTGATAGATTCTTCAAAGTTAATTCTATTCTTAACAGAAATATCCTTGCTGACGTGCTTTTTTAAATTCCCAGACCATCTAAAAAAATTGTGTTCTCTGAGTTCTGAAGAATATGTTGTATTGATTTGAGCCTATGTTATACACTTGCTTTTTGGAAGCCAGAAGATGGAGGTTTGGTGTACTTTATGACTTACAGAGGAAGATAGATAAGGAGGAACATGATTCTTCCTTGCACTGGACAATGGTACAAATAGCTGTTTATTGTGTGCAGCCACCTGTTCTCATGCAGAAAGGTTCAGAAGAATGGCATATAACAACAACTGAAAGTAAAGTAAATGTTAAATTAAAACTAGAGCTTGAGAAACTGCTTTTGTAGCTGTTACTTTTTTAACCCACAAAAATCTGTCAAATATTTCTGTCAAATAATATATGGCATGATTTTTTTTCCCACTGAGATCTGATGTGTTTTCAAATGTTCCTTTAATTTTTTGAGGAGTGTATAATTTGTTCCCATTTCTTTAGTTCATTGATGAAAAATGCTAAAGAAAGCACTTTTTTCCAGACATAAAATAATATATTTGCATTAGCAAGGTGATTCCCAAGAGCTATTAGCAGAAAACTTGGCATATCTTGGCATGGTTTGCAGTGTGTCCTTAAAAAACTGAGAAAACTGGACGAGTTGTGGACAAAACAAGAAGTGTCAGGCCTAAGAACTATCCACAGCAGATGAACAGTATCTGAAAGTCATGTTCTTAAGAAATAGGGAGGGGGGGGGGGGAGGAAAACAGCAAAGACCTGACAAAGAATCTTCTGGCCCTTCAGTTGATCCATCTATACTGTTCTCTGAAGCCTCATCAGAAATGGACTCAGTGGAAGGGTGGCTGTCAAGATGCCAAGCTTGAGGAAGGGAAACGGGGAGAAAAGGCTGAGGTATGCCAGATTACACAAGAACTGGACTGCAAATCAGTGGGAACAGGTCTTATGGAGTGATGAGTGCAGTAAAAGCACACCTGGATAGAAAATCACACAGTGGAACACTATCAGTCATGTCCCCAGAGCACAGACCTCAACAATACTGAACAACGTGGGATCATTTTGAGAGGGAATGAAACAAAAGGCAGCCAAGATTCAAAGAAAAGCTTTGGAATGTCCTTCAAGAATCCTGGAGAATTATTCCTGAAGATTACAGGAAAGCTTGCCTAACAGAGCTCAAGTTGTGTTGAAGAATGTCACACCAAATATCGACTTTCAAACTTGTTAGAATTATACAACCTCTGTCCTTCCTCTTATATACTGTATTTACATGCATGTTTACATGTTTCAATAAATTGCTACACCTATTTTCCATTTTCCTAGCAAAATATAAAGAAATGTGTTGTGCATCAAGACTTGTGCACAGTATGTCACATGAGGTTAAACACCTTTTTATCAGTGACTAACAAGACTAACAAGGCTTCCAAGATAAAGTGGATGGACAATGCACTAAGGAGAGAGGATAATCTTAATAAAATGTCCATCCCATAATGTCTATAACGACTTAAATATGGAGTGTGACAGCCACACTGCTGGGCTTGCTTTTCTTGTTGCCTGTGTCTTTGCATCTCTTCCAAGGTAATTGGTGGGCGGAGCTGACCTAGTTAAGGATGCAGCGGCGCACACTGGGCTGCATCCTACACTAAGATGCAGGTTGGGTTTAGGGCATTATAAAGAAGCCCTACTAGAACCTACTAGAAAAGTGTCAGGGGTTCTTTTTCATCTCTATTCTCCCCATGCTGGCTGAAAGACTGACAGACCATTTAGTTTCTCTTTTGTTTCTTGCATGCACACACTCACTCATACGACACGTAAGTGATGTGGCGACGGTCATGCGTACTATTTACTTTATTTAAATAAAATGCTAAACATCATCTTAACAGTGTATAGTCTCCCTTTATTGTCTAATTCTTCTGAGCCTGGTTGTTACAGTAGAAAGACTGATTTTGACTCATCTTGGTCTGCAGGCAAACTGAAATTTCTGTAGTGGCTTGTGCACCTTGAGAGCCACGCCCTGTAAAAATGAGCACTGGATGAAATGTGAAGTGCACTATCTTTAAATTACGCACAGAGATGACACTATAGCTCACATATTGCTCTAAAGCACAAAGCTGTGAGCTGCCCTCAAGTTCACTTCACATTGGAAAGCCATTTATAAACCTGTCAGTACACAAACCAACCTCATCCTGACTTTCATTACAACTGTTATTTAGGGTTCTCTCAGTTCTGCGCCATCTAGACAAAATAAGCTGAGGATCAGCCCTTCTGTTAAAAGCACGAACTCAGAAAGGAAACATCTCCAGTCTATATTTGCAGTGTCCTCTAGGCACTTCCTGCTGTAGCCGAGGGCAAGAGAGTATGAAGTAGAACTTAGGTGCACTGCAGTGATGAGGCCTGATCCATTTGTGGAACTGGTACATGGGTTCGTGCTTGTTCAGATGTGTAAAATCAGAACCGCAATGTGGCGAGCAACCTTGAAAAGGGTCATCATATTTACAATATATTTGGGTTCAAGGAAAGAATATTTTTGCAAGGAAATTTTTTGCAATGGTATAGAGGGAGAAATTCACTGGTGTGACATTCTGAGCCTGATCTCAGAATCTTCAAACTCTGGAAACAGCCTAATTTTGAAGACAATTAAATTCCACCAATGGATACAAAGGTGTCTACTGGGCTGACCCCTGACACAGTCGGTGACCCCACTCCTCAACCCGTACCTTTTTTTAAGCGCTATCTGTTACTGCTCAATTTATTTTAGAAGGTGGATCAAGACCCCATTACCACACTCACTTTGTGCTTCCAGACCTTTTTTTTATTGGCAGCATAATGACACAGATACATTATCAGAGTTAATCAGAGCCAAATGAAGAAAAGTAGTGGAGTGAGACTGCGGGAATGCACCTTCTCCCCCCAACTCACACCATAGCCCTCCACTGCTGTTGGGGCTGTGTTAACATTTTCAAGCTTTCTCTCTTCTTTTTCTAATTTTGTACCACCCCCACCCCCCCATTTATTTTCTTTCTCTCCATTTGAATCCGAATGTTATGGTATCTCCTTCCTCTCCCACATCTTTTCTGTGTGCCTCTTCTCTCTCTTACTCTCTCCTCAACATCTTTACCTCTTCTCTTCCTCGGGGACTGCCTGTTTGATATTCCGCTAGTGTGGTGGGCTAGCAGGATGGATTAGAGCATGGACAGGCCCCACAAACCACCCTGATCTACAGGACAGCGTTTCAATCACTTCTCCAATGCTGTTCCACCTATATAAATATACCTACAGGGAGAGAGCCACAGAAGCAAAAAGAAAAAAAAATAATTGAGAGGGATAAAAACAAACAGGAAAGGACAAATGTAGAATTTTATGAAGTACTACTGTTGCTGTGCAAACAGGGTGAAATATGTCAGAACCTTAGAGGTACATTTCTACTTCCAGTGCATTTCAGCTTATAAAAAGTGTGTCGGTACCACACACACACAAGCCAGACAGAGAGAGAACAATGCTTCATTTGCACCTATAATGGCTTGGAGCAGTTTCTGCTTCACAATGGTTGGCCTGCATACATGTCCCTTCAGCTTTGTTGAAAGGTGCAAGTTTGTTTTTCCTCTCTGTGTTTGTACTCTGCACTTTCAAGGTACTTTGTTGTACCTTGATACTCATGAGCTTTCGCATATAGATGGAAATTGCAAATGCTTTATTTTATTGGATCAATAGAGTGATCTTCCTGGGCTGACATTAGCAGACATTATAAAAAGGTTACAATTGAGAGTGTTTAGACCATTGCACTCTCCTTTGGTACTAGGAGAGTATTGATCCATTGCAGCTCATCAACCTGTTTTGTTGCAAAAGTGACACTTGAACAGTAATCACCTTCAGAGGGTGAGATAATAAGATGATGTGCAATTGTTGTAGCTTAACAGAATCACTAAGAACTGATGCTGCCAAATGCCAGGTTAGTAATGTGTTACCTGCGTATAATTAGAGGGAATTACAGAGGAACCAAGTTGTTTATTATAATACATCAAAACAATTATTTTCTGACATCTAAAGCAACTTTATGAAACTTTAAGCTTAAGCTTTAAACTTTAGACAAAATGCTTGCTGTGAGCTTGTCTATTAATCGCAGGATGATTTATTTATAGTAAATGATTTTTGCATTATTGGGATTAAAATAATAAACGTCTAAGCTTGATCTGAACATTTTCATGTAATTTGGGTTTCTGTCTGCTTTGTACTCTGCTCAAAAGAACTGAGAATCCTTAACAAAAGAATACCTTGGTCTAAGATGACAGCAAAATTTTTAAAAATGTTATGTTGCATGTTGTATAGAGAATTAAAAATATTACATATGCAAAAGTGCAATTGCTATTTAAGTTTTTATGAAGTCTGTAAAATCTCGAGCACATTCTATAGAATAAGGCTGGAAAATTTATGTATTTAATGTTTATGTGAATGACATTATTCATGCCATACCTTTGACAGGTAAGCCCATCACAGTGCATGACAAAAGTTACTCATTTTCTGTGTTCCTCTCCTCTCTCTGAAGACTGGGCTGCTTTTCCCACATGACTGCTATTCCTAGATAGATACTAAACATCTTGCTATGCCATTTTTTTTTTTTATTTTTTTGCAAAAGTCATTTTGCAGCTGAAGACATAAGCATCCTATCTTTTATTGCATATGGTTTATGCTTTTAAAAAAACATCAATGTATTTAAATGTGATAAATTAGTATCAGTATTAGTACAGTTTCAGATGTTGAACTCTGGTTTATGCCTTCAGGTAGAGAAGAAAAACAGTTGTGGTCAGAAGTTTACATACACTCATCGTGGGCATGCATGTCATGGTTATTTGGGGCTTTGAATTATTTCTTTGAACTGTTCTTTTCCCAGGGTGGAGTGATTATACAGCATACTTCACTAATATTTGGTGAAATGTCTCTGATCTAGTTGCTTCTCAACTGGACTTTTGGTAGCCATCAACAAGCTTCTGGCATAACTCTGACAAAACTGGTTCATTTTAAACTGGTTGGTTTCCTGGCATCAACCTGCCTTTTAAGTCCACAAATTTTCAATAAGGTTGAGGTCTGAGCTTTGGGAAGAACATTCCAGAATTTTAGCATTTATGTATTCCAAAACCAGTTCTGATGTTTATTTGGGATGATTGTCCTGTTGGAAAATTCAAACTGTGTCCAAGTTTGAACAGTCTAGCTGTTGATCTGAGGTGATGTAGAAGAATTTGGAAGTCCTCCTTCTTCAGTATTGTATCCACTTTGTAGAGTGTATCAATACCACTGGCAGGAAAACAGGCCCAGAGGAGGAGCCCATCAACATGCTTGACAGTTGGTGCAGTGCTCTTAGGTTTGAAAGCTTCACCTTTATTCCTCTTGCCATTGTGGCCAAATAGCTCAATCTTGATCTCATCTGACCATAAAACTTTTCTCCAGACAGCATTTGGCTTGTCCATCTGGGCAGCTGCAAATGTTATGGAAAAATGCCTTTTCAGAGATCTGCACCCGGCAAACCCAGCAAACATGGCAAATGTGACCAGCTGGAGATAGGTGCTGGGTGAAACTGGTCACAAAGCGGTATATAGTCCTGCACCAAAACCATCCTTGCCATTGCTTTGGTCACTACTGTTTGTAGTTTGCATGGAAAATGCCAGCTTGTCTGCAAACACTCATCGACTGCTCACAGAGCTGTGGTGAAAAGTGCAACACAAAATGGAAATGAAGACAGTTCAAAGTTGCACCTTTTGATCCATGTTGGTTGGAGTGGATGGTGAATGTTTTACATTTTTGGTTTGCGTCACACTTTTTTTTACCCCTTTCTTTCTTTTTCAGTGCAGCACCCTCTTTGTGACCAATTTCAACCAGAAACAGCCAGCATCCCTCCAGCAACCATTTGGCAACTGGTCTGGGAATACAATTTTTCCTTAGTGAATGGGGATTGCCAGGTGATTGCTGACTGGTCAGTGTGATTTTGGCCTTAGTGAATCAGATTGTTATTTTGATACTTTACAACTTCACATTAATTTTGCATACAGTCATTACATCAGTGTTTGTGTGATATATGATTTAGACCTCTGTTCACCTCTGTTTGTGTGGCTCATTAGTGATGTTTATATTTTTTCCCTTAGCGCTGCAGGGCTACTGAAAGTCTTTATGTCTTAGAGTGACTGGGTAACCTCTAATCCTAATCATGTGTGAAAAAAAAACATACTGGATAGCAGCGGCATACCAAAAAATAGTATTCACTTTGCTTTATGGCATCAGACAGATTAGTACAAATAGCATGCTGCTTTCAGCATGTTATGACACCTTTTTTTTTTTACTTTTTACATCTATTTTTAGGGTGTTATATGACAAGAAATGTTCCACAAATCAAATGGACAACAGCTGTCAATGTGTAAATTGGTTTGAGGTTTAGATTAGTTTGGTCATGTGCATCAATTCATAAAAATATCAACTGGAATGACACGAGCATTTGGCAAGGTTTTGAGTTCTGCTTGGCGATAGACTGCTGACCCCTCCAGGGTTTTCACAACCGCCTGTCCTACCTCTGCTTGAATAAGCTACAGCCTTTGCCCCTGATAAAGATGCAACATTCAAATCTGACATAGTATCATTCACATCACTGCATCCTCCATTTTACTGTAAGCATAATAGCACAAAACTGGATCTTTCGCTTGCTATAAAATTTGTGAAATGTAATTTTTATTATTTCTTGTCCATCAGATGTGACGGGATATTCAGGAGCTGATATTTAACAGCTAATTACACTGTCATACATCTTTAACAGCTTAGACATCGAATCATGCTAGTTCAAAACATATATTTATACTTGAGTGCCTAAACATATATTTATGCCTGAAGACCTGTCTCCACTGAAAGTAAATAATGTACATTAAAATACTGAACAGGATAATAAAATCATTTTTCCTCTCACCATTTACCCTCCCATCTTCTGCCATTACTGTCATCAGACATCAGGCTTTGATAATGCATGAACGTGTCTTGTGCAGAAGAAAGTCGGTCAGTGATATGGAGAGGTGCAACACTCTCAGTCCCACTGTCAGTCATTGACTGATGTTCAAAGAATGGTCCAAAAACCCATAACCACCTCGCCTCACAGCCAGAGGCACCTTATCCCCCTTTATGAAAGTGAAATTTGTAATAATATGAAATAATTATTATAAGCACCTATGCTGAAATGTCTCTAATGTGAAATGAAGTTGAATGCATGTGGTTATATTTTTGGTTGTATCAGACTTCACTGAGGATGTTCTTACTCATTTGATTATAAAGTATCAAGGTATAAGGATAATAATATGGCTGCAGTTAATGTTTAATAGTAAATATTTTTATGGCACGCTTTACTCTGTGTACAAACCAAAATGAGCTAATCAGAATTGCTTGTGTGTCATGTACACTAGGGCAATTGTTCTCTTTTCATTTCTTTTTATAGGTGACCTTCATGTGCAAACAGAGATCCATTTGTGTTTCCTTTGTGGTGGAGATTACAAAAAGTATGTTATGGATAAATGAAATGCCCCTGTCAACAATCCTATTTTTACATGGGTGGTCGTTTCGATAAAAATGTCATTGCCTCTGTTCATTTTCTCTGATGTTTCTGTTGAACTTTACACACTTGACTTAGTCTGTCCATGAAATATGAATTATCTTCACTGGCTTCACAAGAACTTGAGTACCTACATGCACATGTGACTGCTCACACAAATATGCTTGGCAGAACACCAGAAATGCCTTTTTTTTCCCTTCCTATGAGAAATGTGTGCCTCAATCATTTGAAAACAACTATGCTTTCTGAGCTTATCAAGCACACAAAAGTTTTATGGAATTCACCAGTTCCAAATCATTACTTTTCAGTTGTTGCTTTTTGTTGAACACAATGCACAGACTCTGTTATTTAGCCCCAGCACATAACTGTGAAAAATAGAAATTAAAAATAGGGCTGCTTCTATTGATGGGATAAATGGAAAGTCACTTAGAAGAAGAAGATGAGAATGCTGGTGTATCCTCTGAGAAGGTGGCTGGAACAAATGGCTACGGCAGATATGGGCTAAGAAGTCTTCTTAAGATTGACACAGGTAAGTGGTAATGCGAAAGCAGGGGTGCCGTGTCAATTAAGGTGTATTGAGGACTGCTGTCTGTCTGCAAGAAACTCATTAACACCAAGGTCAGTTTCATCAGGCCCCCAAGCTGTCATTATTCTCATATTACCAGCAAGGTGGGAAATAAAAAGGTGTATTGGGCATGTATTTGTAAACCTAAGAATGGCATGCAAAGTCTGTGTTATTGATGCAAATGAATACAGTACATAAAAGATATGAGAAACATTGCCATTCAAACCACTGCTGCCCCTCTTCCACATATCTAGATACACTCAAAAACATAAACATGTACCAAATGTGTACATTTTTTTAACAGCTGTTTCTCAAGAGGGCTTTTGGAAATTAAGAGCAGGTAGCAGGTGCTTGTTAAAATGAATATTGCACTAATATTAATGCAAAACTATTTTATCAATGACTGCACATGGTTCCAGGAGGCTTAAATGGCTGAATAAAAATCTGTACTTCTGCAAAATATTTTCTCATATAAATCTATGTAATATAACTTGCAAGCATCTAGCAAGACTAAGATTTTTTCTACTTTCATGTCTTTCACCACAGTTTTCTAAATTGTGGGGTCCTTAAAAAAGCTCCATAATGTGTGAGTACATTAACAACATTAATACATCACACAGTACAAGATATTTAGAGTGTTGAAATGCAAATTAAATCTAGGAGACATAAGCAGGGGCTTCAAGCGAAGTCTCAAATTTGATTTAATCACCTGACTTTAGCCTACACATCAAGCATGTGGGGTTAAACTGATAATTGTAAGAGTGAACCTGAATGGCTGGTGCACAGGCAGAGCACCTTTATCACTGACTATCGGTTGTTTCAGCAGTCAGTGTTTCTCTGTGTCTTCTGACGCTGGACTCTTTCTTGTCTTTCCCATGTTACTGGAAAGCACTGATGGGAAACATATAAACAACCAGACAAGGTAATTGCCACCTCTGTGGCCTAAGCCTACCTCTCAATTCAGCTGTCAAGATCTAAAAGACAAAAAGCTTCTTGTTACTGTGCCGAGATACATGTCAATACGTTTGCAGGAGACAGACTTTCAAAGACTGTGAGTCACCTGCCTGCATCCTTTGGTCTTTTTGCCCTTTCTCTGGATTGTCACTGAGCCTCTTTTTCTCCTATCCAGTTAGTATTGCCTGTGTTATTCTATGGATATTCCTGAGCAGTTTGTGCCTACAGGCAACCATTCCACTTGTTTATCTCTTTCTCTTTCAATAAGAGACTGTGGAAGAAAAATTCAAACTCTAGGTGACAATACAGCCAAAACCACTCCATTCTCCACTCAGGTCTGTGCTACTCTCTCTTTTTTTAAAGCAAAAGTATACAGACTTTGAATAGCAAGGTTAACACACAATGATTTTTACCACTAACACAAACACCCGTGCAATTTATCTTCATAAAGCTGCAACGTAAATATTATTCTTGGTGCAATACATAGTCATCACTTCTGTGGATGTTATGATAATGCTGAAAATACAAAACTATCAAGATACAACTACTGATGAGTTTTAAATGGAAGAAAAATACCAAATTTAATGCCATATGTGTGTAAAATAAGCAATGTGGGAGAAGCTGAAGGATTAAAGCAAGTGTTATCTAAAATGCACTACACACTTATAGCATTTAATTAATGGTAATAAATGTAGAAGAGCTTATGGAATATGGCATGGTCATATGGTCACAAGTCAGAAGAACCAGGGTCGGCACCAGAGCATATGGACTGGACAGGCGATCAGTTTTGACGGAGCGGCGTTTGACTCAGCTCGCTTTGCTTTACTTTCATTAAAAAAAGGATAGATTCCATTCTTAGTCTGTTCTGTTTTGTAAGTATTTAATCAGTTTTGTAGGTATTTATTCAGTTTTGTTATGTCACTCTGAGTGAGTGTTTCTTGTCAGTGTATGAAGCTTTACTGCAACAAAATCCTATCAAAGTCGATATGGCAATAACGTATTGGATACTGTCCCTGCAACCTCGCCACCTTTAAAAGTGCAAAAAAAATATCTGTCTTAGGCGATGGTCTACAAAACAGGAGAGAAATTTTCTCAAGGTACTTCCCAAAGTTTTTCTTCCTCTTCAGTCATACCACCATGATTGCTGCAGATGCACTAGGCTACTATTAATCAAATAATTTGCATGTGTGCTTATTATTATGGTAACATCTTGGCGATGTGGCTGCTTAACTTTTTATTACAAAACTGTATGACTTGATTTTGCTTATAGTAGTCAAAATGCCCTGCTTATATAACGAGCACCCATTCACCCGTTTTCCTGTATTTTTAGAATACATCTAACAATTTTGGAACCAAACAAATATAATGAGGGTTTTTTTTTTTATTGTTGTTCTTTACAGAATAATATCTTCACCTTCTTTGGGATAATAAGCTATAGACAGTGTGAGCAATTTTCTTTAAAACTGCTGCTTAGCAGAGAAATTGTCAAAATTAAATTTACAATATATTTGAACTTTTAATTTATACATTTCCTTTTTTGTGCTTTGGGCAACACAAATGGAAGTCCATTAACCTTAACCATATTGGGGTTGCAGCATAATTCTAGCATACTTCCCAGTGTGCAAAAAAGGAAGGAAGGAAATAGAGAGGAGTGACATTTTAAAATAATTCACTGAATGCTCTTCATACAATAATTGCCATTTAAATATATAATTGGAAACATGCTGGTGTAATCCTTGTTTCTTGTTGTCATGGTGTTCTCTAAGTCTCCAGGGCCGTGGGTGTATGGCAGGCTACAGTTTCACTTAAAAGTATCTTCTATCATAAACAACAACATGGCAGGACAGCGCTCAACTTTTTACTCAATTATCTTCCTAATGCACACATTTCTCAAGGCATGTGCTGTAACGCTCTAAACAGTGCCACCATAAACAACATCAGGTAAGAACTAATACGTAATTATTAAAGTGCTGCAACTGATAATGAAATAAGTAATTATATATTCAATTAAATTATGTAAAACCATAAAATAATATATAATGCATACCTAACATGCAACACTAAAATATTATAATTTGCACAAGCTGAATGAAACCAAAAATTAATAGAAGTGTACAGTAATAGCTAAAGCTAAACTGGCTCTGAACATTGAAAAATATCTGAACAGTGACCTATCACAAGAATTGAGTACTTGTATATATGCAGTCTAAAGTATGGTAATCGCAGTACCTGTGTACAAACCCAGGAACTTATTTGAAGGAACTAAAGAGGTTCCATCAGACCACGGTTTGTATGCATTTCCCCTGTGCCAAAAACCCATGAAAATTAGGCAAATTAGTATGCTTATAAAATGACTGCTATGTGACACTGTAAAAATTTATCAACCAACTTATATCTCAACTCTTTATCCTTCTTTTCTGCTCTCTGCCTGTCTAAGAGCTGCGGGTCTATGTGACAGCCAGTATACACAATACAAATATGGCAGTGGGGCACCATTGTGAGGAGATATGGACATATTTCTTTTGATCTTTAAGTTATCAGCCTCTCTAAATTCACTTTTGAGCTCAATCAGTCGTCCTCTCTGTCTTTGTTTGACTTGTCTCGCTCAAGCATAAATGCCCAAGTTTCAGTGTTGTGTTTACAAACAATAGGCAGCAATTTCTGTGGTAAAATTTAAAATAAGTTACTGATTTTTAAAAGCTGTTGCAAAAATGAGCATGAGCCTAGAATGACTGGACAAAATGCTGAAAATAGGCTATTTAAAATGAAATAGAAATCCCATCCCCAAGCTCTTGAACTTTTATGAAATACAGCCCACAGAGCAGGGACTTTTGAGGGGGATATTATTTCGACCTTTGGCCTGGCAGTGAAAACGCAGTCTCTTCAAAAGTCTCTAATCCCTGAGAAAAGTTCATGTGGAAGAAAATCACTCATGCAATGTTTTTCTTTTTTCTTTTTTGTGCATGGCTTTAAAGAATTTTCAGTGGATACCCTTTTCTTAAATAGCATTTTGAAAACTAGTTTCATTATGTTGTTGTGTGTTGTAGTTAAAAAAAAAAAAAATCAAAACTATAAACAGTACCCAAACAATGATATCCAGTACCAGTCAAAATTTGAACACAATTTCTAATTCAGTGGTTTTTATAATAATTTAGTAAACAAAAAAGTGTTAAACAAACCAGAATATGTTTTATATTTTAGAGTCTTCAAAGTAGGCACCTCTTGCTTCGATGACAGCTTTGCACATCTTGGCATTCTCTCAGTCAGCTTTATGAGGCAGTCACCAGGAATGGCTTTCAGTTAACAGCTGTGTCTGTCAAGAGTTCATTTCTTGAATTTCTTGCCCTCTTAATGTGTTTGAGACCACCAGTTGTGTTGTAAAGACATAGAGTTGGTATGCAGTGAATAGCCCTATTTGAGTAATGTTCTAATCCATATTATGTCAAGAACTACTCAACTAAGTAAAGAAAAATGACAGTCCATCATTACTTTAAGAAATGAAAGTCAGTCACTCTGAAAAATTTAAAGAACTTTGAAAGTATCCACAAACCATCAAACATTATGATGAAACTGGCTCTCATCAGGACCGCCCCAGGAAAGGAAGAGCAAGAGCTCTGTTGCACAGGGTAAGTTCATCAGTGTTAACAGCACCCCAGATTAGAGCCCACCTAAATGCTTCACAGAGTTCAAGTAGCACACACATCTCAACATCGACTGTTGAGAGAAGACTGTGTGAATCTGGACTTTGTGTCGAATTGCTGCAAAGAATCCACTTCTAAGGTCTGATGAGTCCAAATTTGAGATTTTTGGTTCCAAGCGCCTTGTCGTTGTAAGATGCAAAAAAGGTGAGTGGATGGTTCTTACACGTGTAGTTCCCACTGTAAAGTATGGAGTGCTGTGTCAGATGACCTGGACTCCACAATCACCTGATCTAAACCCAATTGAGATGTTTCAGACGAATTGGACTGCAGACTGAAGTCAAAGCAGCCAAAAAGTGAAGTGCTCAGCACCTCTGGCAACTCCTCCAAGACTGTTGGAAAACCTTTTCAGGTGATTACCTCATGAAGCTGACTGAGAGAATGCCAAGAGTGTGCAAAGCTGTAATCAAAGAAAAAGGTGCCTACTTTGAAGAACCTAAAATTTAAAACATATTTTGATTTAACACTTTTAAGTTTACTATATGACTGCTTTTGTGTTCCTTCATAGTCTGGTTGACTTCAGTATTAATTTACAATGTAGGGGGAAGAAAAAGAAAGAAAGAAAAATACTGAATGAGAAGGTGTGTCCAAACCTTTCACTGTTACTGTATGTAGATTGTGTACACCAGCCCAAATATACTGTTACATAAAATGAGCTGACAGTTGATTTATGCCGATGGTTCAGTTGCAACAATATCTTTTGCGCAAAAATAAATAAATAAATCCATAATGGGTGAATAATATATTGAAACTCATCAGTTTCTCTTCTGCATGATAATCATTTATGTGTTAAAAGTTCCATAAACATAAATGAGCCTATTTATAAAATATCAGCCCTCATTTATCCATGGAAAAGTCCTAAATATCTTTCAGAGATTAACTGGTATTCAATAGAAAGAAAAAAATCCTCACAAGGTCATTTATTATTAGATCCCTGTTTTATATGGAGAGTCAAATAACACAACTATCCATGCTGTGCCTAATGCACAGAATGTAAGCAGGATTTTGGAGTGGTGTTCAGCGCAGAAGGAAACACAATCAACTAAGGGTGCTTCTGCCTCTGTAATCTGCACCATCAATGCGCTTTTACTTATCCACTTAACATTATCCTTGTATCCACTGCAGTACCTGTCTATTCTTATAAGTCAGATTTGTAATAATGGTTTGAGACTGAAATATATTTTTAGAGAGGAGATTTATAACTGCAATATTTATGCCAACAAATAAATGTGGCAAAAAAAAAAATCTGGTGGATTTTAGGACTTACTCTGATTTACTGTTTATTTAGCAATTTATTTAGAGGACTAGATTACAAGTAGTAGTACTTGTAGATATTATAGTACGGGTTGGGAGGTTCTCTATTCCTGTGAACACTGGAGCTGGGGAATTTTCTTGACTATGTAGGAACAGTGACGACAGATATCTGTTGCAGGATCATGTCTGGATAAAAGTAGGCACTGAACTGTATCAAGGCAAATGCTCACAAAGGCGGGTCACCTGACCTGACCTCACTGTTTATCACCCAGAGTGGGCGTTTTCTAGTGTAACAAGATATTGTTAAAGATATTCTATGGTTAGACCTCGAGGTCTAGGCATGGACAATGAGGTTCAACTAAGGTCCATTTATTTAACCAAGATAAGAATCATATTTTTCAGGTTAAAATAAAAAATATAAACAAGGGTGTGTCTTACTGCCAGACTAGCTAAGACTTTAACTGTCTCTCTCTGTCTTTATATTTGTATATACAGTACCAGTCAAAATTTTGGACACACTTACCAGTAAGTGTGTCCAAACTTTTGACCAGTACTGTGTCAAAATTTACAGTATAGTATTAAACACACACTTTTATATATTCATTGATCACCAATCCGTTGCATCAGGGAAAACACACAAGACACAGAACTTTAAGATATGGATTTATTTAAAACTGTCATGTCCTGGGCCGGTGGCCCAGTGTTTTGTGTTCTTTTGCTTTTGTTTAAACTTGTATCTTTGTTTTATTTG
>JAVDPK010001034.1:255409-266983 GCA_034780415.1 Cichlasoma orientale | reverse complement strand
TGAATAAAACTCCAGTCCTGCATTTACGTCCGTGTTTGGGGTCCTCATTCCTGCCAGCGCAGCGGGGAACCGTGACAAAAACAGTGTATATATAGAATAAATGCAAATGAATCAAATTATGCCGTTACCAGATGTTACCACGTACAGAACGGAATTTTAGATAAAGGAAGGGAATGCTATTAAACAAATAAAAGTAAACAATCAACTTTCTGAAAGATTATACCAATTCAAACAAATTCTGATTATTTTCAGAGTACCAACATCATAAGGCAACTGAAGTGAAGTTTGTTTGCCTATGCTTGAAGTCAAAGGCTGACTTGGGTCAGAACCACCTCTCTGTGAGCTGAAGATTAGCAGCAATCGCAAGGACTTCTCCTCAGGATGCAACAGCAGGTCTTGTATAGCCTTTCAGACAGTTTGGCAGTCTTGCCAGAGAGGATGAAACAGATTCAGGCAGGGCACACCATGTGATGTTAGTTTGTCAGGCAAACAGAGTCCGGCAAGAGAACAGCTTTTGGCCCTTGACCTGTTGATGTTGATGTACACTCTGAATTGTTTTTTTTTTTCTTTAACAGTGAGTTTAAATCAATTCAGAGTCTTCAGAATGTGTCATGTGATTATGTGGCTGTCAAAAGGAAAACAAAGACAAACTTTATGCCCATGACGAACCAAATTACCCTCAATGCTTTGTTTTAGAAATTAACTCCATTTTCTATAATTGGCTTAATTCTTTTCAGAATATAACACAATCTTCCTTTGATCATGACCAAAGGTTTAGAAACATAAATAGAGTAAAACATGATATCAAGGACATATGTTGGTGTATCCGTCTGGATACAGGCGGGGGATTGACAGATGGATTGGTGCAGTGTTGGTGGTGATATTGGTGCTGGACCAATATGCTCTCATCAAGAGAGCTGAGTGTGTTGTTAATTTACAAGTTGATCTACAAACCTATGATGGATGGATGGACTCAATATGTGTTTGATTAACCATCATAACATAACAATATTATAAACAGACAATATCAATTTAGTCTGTTAATCAAAGAATATTCCTAAAGTAGTTTTTAATGTATCTTTTAAGAATCACTCCACTGTAATATTTAAGCTTAAACCTTTGTAGGTTATAGTATATTAATGTCAAGGTAAATAAGGAATTTTGGCATACAGTGAGTTACATCAAGATTTCTAAGAACTTGTGAGGTTATAACCACTTTATAAGATTATTGTAGCATTTTCTTCAGCAAAGTAAATGCAATTTGTCCACTTCTGGTGTGCAGATTTATGGAGAGGACATGAGATGTGTGTGTGTGTGTGTGTGTGGGGGGGGGGGGGGGGCAATTATGACCTGTGGGAATAACATCATTAATTTTCATGAATTGTTCATTCTTGCAAGAGATGATAAAATCACCAAGTTTTCTTAGTTCTTTTCAGGTCTTGCTGCTGGGATTTTGGCCAACACACTTGTTCCCCATCTTCTTATCAACCTGCAGTGTATTTAAAGGTTAAATGTGACACTATGTATAGGAAGAAACTATTCAAACTCATTCAGGAAATATAGGATGAACACTGCTAGAGACAGAAATGCTGGTAACCTTTAGTCCATCTATTATAATAAATGGTTCAGATCTGCTTATCGTTCAGAGAGGGTGTCAGCAGTTGATTTTACATTTAAAATCTTGCTTACCAGCATTTAATGACACAGTGCAACAATCTAAGCTTAAAAACTGCCTCACTGACTACATATTGTGCAGTTTTTACCCTTGAGTAATTTTAGCTGCGCGACAATCATCCTCATTTAGAAATATTTACATAATCGTCAGTGTTACATGTCAGCTGTGATTTTTCATCAGCTTGACCAGTTTAAACATGACAAATGTCGGTTGGTCGGTCAGTGTCTTACGTGTCTAAAGCGTCATACAGATTTGTTTTATTTGAGCAGTGTTTCATCACAGTGTACTGGTAGAAGTCCTGCAATTCCTAAATGTTGACAGTGTCCCAGCGACAATGCAGACATTTAATTCAAGTTGAATCCACAGTGTCCAAAATTTATGTCACTGTCCTTGCACTAATGAGATTAATTATAAAACCATGTTAAATATTGTCCTTGCAAGGTTTTATGGTGAAAGATAAACTTGGAAAACCTACAATAAGAATTGTCAGTCACCACAACAACTGATACAGATTTTAAATAAGCTCTCTTTCTCTATTGTAACACAAAGCCTAGAATTTACTTTAAATAATTGTAAATGACCTAGTTTATTTTATTTTTTTAAATAAACCTACTTTCTGGGACAGACTCCTGAGCAGCTTTAAGCACAATTACGGTTTTGTTAGGGGGAAAAAGCACCAATATTACTCCTATGAGTTCTGTGTTGCTCATCAGCATAAAAAGTTCAGCTGAGCTCAGTGCAAACATGTTTGGTACAAATACATTATCATACGGGCACAGTTGCAAAAATAGACTTTTGCCTGAGGAAGGTGCATAAAAAAGTGGGTTTACCCAGCTTTGCATTTGTGGGAAATAGAACCACTGAACAGATATTCCAAATGTTACATACTTGAAAGTAGTGGTATAATGTTACAAGTTACACAATCAATAATCCAAGACAACTAGATTTCCTTAAGGTAATTTTGTGTTTTTACTTGTGTCTTTTTGAAAATCTAAAATCTAATATTTATAGTAGGTGCATGGTGACATAGACATGAAAAAAAAAAAACTGGCAAAATCCTTTTTTTTTTGCCTTCAAACTAAATGAAAAAAAAAAAAGCAGGTCACAGCTAAAGTACTGAAATAGCATGTTGTTGCTGGCAAAACACAAAGTAAGCTGTGCTTTCCATAATTATGATCATTAGACCTCTTTCAAAAGAGTGCCTCCCTATAGAAACATGTTATGAAGAATTTCTTTATTTTCCATTGTACAGTTAAATGACTCCTTTAATTTTTATTGTACACAATCTAGAGATTCAAAACTGGTCAAGTGTTTGAGGCATCATTCTGTCTCGCTTAAATTTATTTCTAATGATTTCATTATTCTTTTGTTGCCCCTCAACCCCCCCTCTTAAATCTTACCCTAGAGGCTCAGGACTGAACACCATTTTGCCTTTAAATGGAACAATGATTGTTTTTCATGTTTATTCACAACCCACGGGTCAGCAGCCTCCTATAATCTCCTGTTTCTTCCAAGGACAATTTGGGGGATATCATGAATAAAAATGATCTTAATAATAATGCAGTGAAAGGACCCATGGCAACTATGAATACCATTAGAGTCTGATCAGAGGCCGTTAGTGTCACATTTATATGGCTAGAGCGAGTATAGGGCCTGCATGAGTGACTCCAGAGGCTGGCTGTTTACACTCTTTTTTCATTGGTTCTCTCATATAATTTGTCATCTTAACAGTACTGTATATCAAGGTGGGCTTTCTAAGGCGGAATAGAAGTTTGATCTCTAGAGGCATTGTTATGTGTATTTGTTTGATATAAAGTATGCATCTTACTTTTCCAGTTTATCTCAGACTGATAATATTGAAACAGAAATATAAGAGAAAGTCATTGTGTCTTTGAAAAGTATCTTTACTGTGAAGCAAGCTGCATGGAGCAGTAAGAGCAATTTGCCTCCCTCCAATACCCTTGACCTAGATGGTAAAACTTTCAGGGGAGTAGAGAATTAAAAGTGAGAGAAAAATACAATTATGTGGAGGAAAAAAAACATGTTAGGTGATCAAATATAGTATTTTCCTTGAACTGTAGGGTAAGGGGATGACTGTTCCTACAATATTAACATAAAGAACAGCAAGGACTATATACCAAGGGGTATGTTCTACCTGCAGAATCTCATAGGAAAGAGTGGGGTTACCACAAAGGTTGTTAGGACCTTAAAAATTACACATACTGTGTCTTAGTGTCTTGATTCTGACATTTTGCTGGGTGGAGTTAAGGTGGGAGCTATAAATAGGCAAGGATTGGAGTTTTAACAATGCTCATGGTTGGTTTCTGTTAGTTTGGTGTAAAATTAATCCTGAGGGCAAGGCCAACCTTTCCCAACATCCTTGTCATATTCAGCCATTTTTTCTTTTGCTTTGTGTATAACTGTTTCTACTCATCCAAGTTTCATATATTTATTCTCTTGACTTTGAGGATTCTTTTTTTTTTTTTTAATAAATCAAGGTGCAATGTGCAAGCCACAGCCAACTACACTATGGCAATGGGGGGAGATGAGAAAGAATTAATTATCATACATTGTGGTTCATGCATTATGGGTGTGTTAGGGGTTGTAACAATCATGGCCAATCTCAGTTGTTCCTTTGATCCCTTTAGAATCAGCGGTGACCCAGCATAATGTATTAAGAGTTATGAATAATAGTGAAGAGAGTCCCGAAGCTTTCCTCAGAAAAGAAAAAAATGACTATGAAGCAAATTCACAATTTAAATGTAATATACGGTAGCGTAAATAGGCAAGAAAGACCGCAAGCACAGGAAAAAAGGTTTTGTAGCCCAGCCCAGGTTTACTGCTGATCTTTGAACTCTCTTTCTGCTAACCAATGCTATGACACATGGATTCTACTTTGATCTTCTGAAGCTCACGAGAATTCCACAAGGTGACGGTTGTAGTGCTTTTACAAAGAATCTCTTTTTTGGCATATTGTGGGGGTGAGACATTACACACTTGCAATCTAGCAAAATGGAAAATGGAGCTTTGAAACATGTAATTAACATTGTGAAAGAACAGTAGCTATTTTAACCCAGTCCATGACTATTTGGTGAGCCTTTCCTAGGAGATTGGGTGCTTAAAATTAACCAAAAAAAGATGCCAGCATACCTCAGTGGGATGAGAAGGTGACCCATATGCTGAAAGGCTAGCTTTGGTTCTGCTGCTCTCTGTCCCTCCTTTACTGCCTGCTCTACTGTTCTGCCAAAAAAAGAATAAAGGCCAAAAAAATAACCAAAACAGTGTGTTTGAGTGTGGGCAGGACTTACAGTTTTGTGAGACTGCCTTAGAGGCTAGTCTAACTACTGAAACAGTAACATGGTCAGCCTCTTCTTTTGTTTCTTTGTTGTTTAAACTTTGTTACCTACCTCTCGTCTCCCTGCTTCAGATCCTCTTCAGTGTGTCAGCCAATATTCCTGCTGGTGTCTTTGAGTTCTCTGGAAAGATTCCTCTGGATTCAATAAACCCTTCCTGGAAAGGACTCAACCTGCCTGCATGCTCCACCTGGAATGAAATCCCCAGCCAGCCCATAACCCTGTAGCGCTCACTTAACTCATCTTTGCTCCCCTCATTGTCAGGGGACAATGCATTTAGTTCACTACAATAAAAATAAAATGAAAAATTTCAAAATTTTACACAACATTAATTGATGGACCCCTAATTGTAAGTAGGAGTAAGTCATACCACCAAAACACAATGTCAGCACATACAAGAATTACACTGACATGTGATTCCATTTCAGTTTGATCTGCAGGTTGGCATGTTCTTTCTTACCGTATCGAATCAAAGACTACATTGTAAAGCGACGCCAGCTGATTAAAAAAAAGTCTTTCACTTGAGCTATTAAGAAAATACAGCGTAATTAAGGGGTATCTCATCCAAAGCCCTGGGGTATCTGGCTTAACCCTAAACTGAGATAAACACAAAACCCAGTTAAAAGCTAGTTTGCAGATTAGTTTGTCTGGTTAAACCATCTGCTTTAATTATTAAGTAATTAGCTACATGTAATTGCTGCCTGAAACCTAGGATTACATCGTATTTGTAATGCATTAGCTGCCTCAATTGGAGCTGTGTTGGATAAGCCAGTACTGTATACAGTGGGGCTTACAGTATCTTTTCATCAACGTACACCCTATACATGTTGAGGAATATGTTCCCTATCCCTCATGTGGGGTGGTGGTGGTGGTGGTGGTGCAATCTCTGAACAAGATGCTGTATTAGACCAAGACAAATGATCTTTAAGACCCGAGGCCTCGTAGGATACATTCAGATGGTCAAAAGCATTTCCGGGTCCAAATATTTCTTAAAACCAACCAAAAACTGAAGCAATGCTGAGGGTTTTGGTTGGTTCGAATTCTTTCAACATCAATAGAGTAACAAGTGTAACTGTTCTTGTATTTGTTATAGTCAAGTGTAGCATCCAACCATGCATGAGCCACAGTATTTAGGGGATTAAAAGCATTTGTAAATTGGCAAAAAAAAACCCAACAAAAACAAACAAAAAAACAACCTTGTAGGGTGCAGTGAGGCACAGCAGCCACAACAGGTTTATGCCCCTAAAAATTTAATATGCATGTTACAGGTTAAAGCTACTGGTAATCACACATAGCTCAAACTAAATAACGTTAAAATTGTATTTATTTATTTTTTATCTTGCAGTTGGGTGGGAATGAAATCGATTCTTATACAAAAGCGGCAGCTCTTTCAACACTGTGCCTGCCCATCAGCAAGACCCCCTTGCCCCTCTTTCATTATTTGCTAGCAAAAAGTCAAGCTGTTATTATCACAATCCCACCTCTCCTGGCTCTTAATCCACATGCTGCATGTGATGTTTTCTTTTTTTCCCCATTCACTTTGTTTTTTTCTGAAAAGAAAAAAAAAGTATCATAACTGAGGTTTAAGGCAAGCCTTGCAGAGTGAATGTAGCCTTATACCTGTAACAGGTCCAAATCCAGACATTACATTTGGAGTACAAGCACACGTCTCAGTGTTTTTTCACACTAAATATTTCACACATGCAGCATGGATGCTTTTGCAGATCTGCTCATCTTTTCACTTCAGCTGCACTGTATTTGTGCACTGAGACCTTGAAGCCAGCTTGGATCTCATATCTCTAGACCTACAGATATTAACCCAGACTTCTGGCCAAACAGAGATGGCTGATTATCAGAGGGGCTTTAGCATGGATTGGGGAACTACAGAACCAGGAGGCCCATAAAGGAGATAAGCTGGGGTTTTATGGGTTAGCTGAACAGTCCAACATACCCTGTTGGATCTGTGAATATACAGAATGTGTGCTTGTGTGTGTTCACATACAGATATGCTGGATGTCTAGGTGTAAGCATTATATTTGTTTTTATTTTTTTTTTTATTTGTGTGAGTGCACATTGTATGTATTTTAAGATTTAGTCACATACATCTTTGGTATGCCCTGAAGGATACAAATTCACTGTAAGCTGCAAGCTGCACTGAAAAAAAAAACAGGGCCAAAAGTTTAGCTTGCCTCAAAAGCTCCTTTTTTGGCAAGTGGCTGACTTGTACACACTGTCCTATGTCAGTCTTACTGTCAAGGGAGTAACTACCCCAGTTCTGACAACTATATCACCCATTCAACTTCCACTCTTGGCAAACCAATTATTTATCATGCCTGCACAAATGCGAAACTTTCATGAATATACCTGTGATTCAGATTTTCTCAAATTCTAATAATAATTCTAATATTCAGCGGCATCATATTTTCTTCAGAATTTAACCTTTAATCAGGCACTTGTGGGATGACTAATGGAGGGAGGGAAATACATGGCAGATGGCTTCACCTTTCCTGTTGAAATCAAGGAGCAAACTCTGGGCCAGAAAAATTAAGCCAAAGTGGATGTGCCAAAAATTGTGGTTTCTTGAATGGCTGCATGAGGCTGGCTCCAAAAGCAAGTCTGTCAGTATTCTTGATCTCTTTATGTAACAAAGGGTCACAGACCAAAACTGACCTACAGTCAATTTAGAAACACCAGTTAGCCTAAGAAGCATATCTTTGGACTGTGGGAGTGAAGTCACACAGGCACATGATTAACGTGCTAACCATAAGGTTCAGACATGGAATGTCTTCCTGTGACTCATTAGCAATAACCGCTGCACCAAAGTACTATCACCAAAAGCAAGTCCGTCTCTATATACCACCATGCTAGAATATCCAGTTTTACACAGGGAGAAACATGTTGCCTATCAGGTATAAAAATAATTTCTCTTCTCGATGGGCTTTAAGTTATGAAATATTAGTGGTATGGGCATTCTGCTCATTGTTACCTCAGCTAATCTGAGTCGTTAAGCTGGACATCCTTACTGGGTTTGTGGTGTTGGTGCCTTTTTGTACTGTTGTGGAGCAATAAACAACCTGAAAAATAATAGACTTGGGATTTTGTCTCTGATCATTTCCCACCTTCCAAGAAATCCGTGCTTTCTAAGAGTGAAATTCTTGTGTCAAACATCAACTACTTTGGCCCAGTAGATGGTGTGAGTTTTGGAATTTTCACTTTTTCACCACAAAGAATTTATGCAAGTCAATAAGAATGGAGTAGCTATGAGATGTTTCTGCTGTTAATTTTATCCTAGCCAGTGGTATGAATATGTTACAGCCGTCTTACCGAAACAACAATCAATGGCCTATGAGTTTTTTGTTTTTTTTTTTAATATTCTTTATTTTATTTTTTTATTTCACAATAGGTTAAAACGAGAAATGTTTTTACTGACATGGCCCACTGAAGATCAGACTGTGGGTGGCCTGACAGCTAAAATGAGTCTGAAACCCATCTTCTAGTAGTAACATTTGTCCCTGTGCAGTGCATAGACACTCCATGCACTAGGAACTGACCATAATATATACATAGGTATCATCAGCTGGTGATACCACCAGTCATGTAAATATGGTCCAAAAATAGTGCGATAGTCAAAATGCCACAATGGAGGCTCTGTCATGGTCCTTTTGCCTAGTGTTTTGTGTTTTTTGGTCTTCAGTTTGTTTCTTAGTTTGATTATGGTTTAGATTTTCTCATTTGTATCTTTCTGCTTAGTTTGTTCTCAGCTCTGGCCATATTGAGTTTTGCATTCTAGCTTGTTTCTTTTCATTATTTTATTCTCAGTCTAGGTTCTGTCTCCTTTTTTAATTTGTAATCGTAGCTAATTCCCTGAGTTTGTTTTTCCTGCTCTCCTGTGTTCTCTGTCGAGTCTGCATTTCTGTTCCCGTGTTCAGTTACTTCCTGTTTCATTTGGTTAGTATTTTGTCTCTTGTGTTTTCTATTTAGTTTGACGTCCCTGTCTCATTTCCTCAATTAGATTCAGCTGTCCTCCCAGGTGTCTCCTGTTTACCCTCATCACCTTGTGTATTTATTCCCTCGGATTGTCATGGTTTTGTGTCTTCCTGCACTTTGCTTCCCTAGTTTTGGATTCCTTGTTCCTGGCTAACCTTTGTTTTGTATTTTGTTAGCATCCAGCATTAAAGCTGTTTTTGTTCTTTATTCCTGTCTCTTGTGTTCTGCTGTTCTGCATTTGGGTCCAAATCCAGCCTGCCACACAGCTGCACATGACAGGCTCTTTTACTGTAGTTCACAAATCAATGAGTGACATCATTGTTCCTGCATCCATCTTTAATATACAGTTTGTGGTTGAAATGAACCTCTATTATCCTGCCAGTCTCTAGTGGCATTTTGCTTAGCCTTGACATGCAGTCTCAACAAATTAGTGGTTTGCTACTTGGCTTTAGGGCTTAATGATGTGCAGAATGTGAGCAAGGCATGGTGAGTGGGTGTCTTGGTCTGTGCACTTGAGATACTATAGTAAAATAAGTGTTGTAACATCATTTTGACACTTAACCTGATCTGAGAAATAATTGAGTTTGACTGAGTTGACTTGGTATGTAATGACATCAAAGACGTGCACTTACCCCCATATTTGTGCATCTCCCTTTAGAGTTGGCACCAGCATTTGGAAAGCTTTACCATCAAATTGCTGCTCTTGAGTAAGAAATGGAACACAGCAGGGGGACAAGTAGGTTGGAAGTACATTCATTCCTCAGCCAAACTGAAGATCTCAGCCAAACCGAAAGGGCTCAGACAGCTACACAGCAGATTATTTTATAACACTAATCCTGCACATGCACCTGCAACTAAACCTGCACCTGCAAATTCTGTCTGTATTGTTTGTAAAAACTTAATTAAAAAAGAAAAAAAGTATATGTTCAGAATGAAAGCATGCACAAGCACGCACATTTTCTTTTTAATGTGAACCTGCTACAAGAGGGCCTGATTCTGATTATTGTGATTATCTGGTATATAGTAAGAAAAAAAATCATAAGGCAATACAAACTAATAATTTTTAAATGTCTGCTTTAAAGAGTTACATTTGAATTATATGCACTTAGTATAAATCCATTAATAAACAACAATGTGTAATTGAGGAGGACTTAAAGTAGCAGCACTTGTGCTAGCAGGCAATTATATAAACAACTTGGAGAAGGCACACTGCAGATGGTTACTGCTCCATTACTGTCCTTACCTGGCCACTAGCTGGGGGTAGTTAATGAAAGAATTTGATTGTGGCTACAAGCAGTAAATGTGCTTCCTCCAAAGGGTATCTGGATTTAGTTTTACTGATAGCGGAAGAGCTCAGTCATTTGGGAGGGACTCATTGTAAAGCTGCAGGTCCTCTGCACCGAAAGCAGCAAGTTGCAGTGATTTGGGTATCTGAGTAGGATCCCTCCTGGACACCTTCTAGGTGAAGTATTTCAAACATGTCCTGCTGGGAGAAGACCCTGGGGGGAGATCCAGGACATGCTATAAAGATTATGTCTCTTGACTTCCTTGCAAAGCATAGGTATCCTCCCAGAAGAGCTGGAGGTAGTGGCCAGGGAGATGGAGGTCAGGGCATATCTACTTAAACTGCTGTCCCAACAGCATTATGGATGGACGGATGGATGGATGGAGTTATGAATTTTTCATAACTTATAGTCCCAAATAGAGAAAGTGTAGTTGTGGTGTATTTGAAACTACATAGACAATTTCCCAGTGTCAACACAGTAGACACTCAAATTATGCTGGTAAATAGATATATAACTGAGACAAGCAGCTTCTCAGCTAGAAATACACAACTGGACAGAGCCAAAGTGCCTTGTCTATAAAATAGTGCTCAGGATTCATATTAAAAGTATCCATGCCCTCAAAAGCCAAACATGGTGTGCTACAAAAGATAATGAAATTTACAGAATCACACATATGCACTCCTGCAGGCAGTGTTTAGCTTTTCACCAGAAAATGTGAGAACCTAGATCATCATGATATCCTGCCCTCTATGTGGCCACATCCAACAATAAATGGTCAGTGCAAATCACCTCATGAATGTTCATGCATAGAAATGAACCATCTGATTAATGGTTCTATGCTCATGTAGCTCTTGAACACAAGATTTTCAATGTAAAATCAACCACTGAGAAACTCTCCAGCTATAAGCAGATCCAAACCATTTAAAACGAAAGATTGTGTGCAGGATTCCAGGATTACTGTCCTTAATAATGTTCATACGCTTTCTCTGTATGCATGCAAATATACACTCACTGGACACTTTAGGTACACCTGTTCAACTGATTGTTAACACATATCTGTTTAGACACCATCAAGATGACCTAGTGAAGTTCAAAGAGTTATTAATGTGAACTTGAATGTGGCATGGTTCTTGGTGCCAGACGAGTATTTCAGAAACTGCTGATGCTCTGGGGGTTTGCAGAAAATGAGCTGAAAAAGAGAAAATAGTGAGTGGCAGTTTTTTGTTTTTTTTTGGGGGGGGGGGGGGCAAAAATGCCGTTTTGATTAAATAGG
>JAVDPK010001034.1:237190-255309 GCA_034780415.1 Cichlasoma orientale | reverse complement strand
CCCCCCCCCCCCCCCCCCCCCCCCCCCCCCCCCCCCCCCCCCCCCCCCCCCCCCCCCCCCCCCCCCAAAAAGGCCTTGTTGATTCAAGAGGTCAGAGGAGAATGGCTAGGTGCTTTGAGCTGATAGGAAGGCATCAGCAACTCAAATAACGAGTTGTTGCAACCAATGTATGCAGAAGAGTATCTCTGACCACATAACACAGCAAATTCTAACCCTCTATACCCTAATAGAATTCTATTAGAATGTTCCAAGTTCTTGAAAATCTGAGAGAATAATAATGATAAACATTCTAAACACCTAAATGTATCTAAAAAAAATGACAAGTTAGTTTTCATTTAAAGATCACTCTGACCATTTAAGATTTGTACATTTCTGTATTTTATCATTTCTCATCATCTCTCTCTCTCTCTCATTGTGTCATTCTCCTCTTCTTCATCTGCCTCTTCCACCACTGCTCTGTGCCCCCCTCCCCCCGTTCCTCCCTTTCCACCTCATTCTCATTCTCCTCACCTCAAGCTTCATCTCCTGAACTGCATTCAGGGCTCTAGCACATGAAAATGTGTGTAACGATGCTTATTTATTTCCAATATTGTCGCAATTACTGATTTTCAGCAGAACAGCCAAACAACAACAGTTACTTATAAGCTAACCGTTATGCCAGCTAATGTTAGGCATGAATGTCCTAAAAATAAATAAATAAGTCACACTTTTCCTTTGATAAACAATTTGATTACATTCTCCATATTTGCTAAGTGTCTGGGTCGTCAACAACATTAGTGCCACCTCGAAGAAAGTTTCAGCAACACGGGCTGACAGCAGACAAATCAATAGCGCTTACTAACATAACTGTGGTTACCGAGAGAGAAGTCCTGGAAATCTGAACGGTGGCTTCTATGCCGCAGTTAATAGTTAACCCTTGCGAACTGTTACACTTCTATTTACAGCAGTTTTTTCGCTATATTTAGGAGTTTAGAATGATTCTCAGGTTCCCTCTTTCTGTCGGAATTCTCAGGAATCCTGGGCATTATCATAGAATTCTATTTGGGTATGGGGCAAAATGGAAAAGCCAGACTCATAATTTTTTCACTTTGATTTTCAGGGTGTCTTTGAAATCAGCCCTCTGTAGGTTGATAGTTTTCATTTTCATCAAATGATGTGGCATCTTTTTATTCCTAACACATTACCCAGGACATATCAGTATAGATATCCAGCATGATTATTTTTTCTCCATTGAGAGCTGATGAGTTTTCAAAGTGTTTCTTTAATTTTTTTGAGCAGTGTATGTACATTTATACACTCTGATCTCTGATCCTTTGCACAAAGTAAAACACACAAGACCCAGAAATTTAAAGTAAGTTCATTTATTTTCAAGAGGAACAAGAATACATTAAATTACACCAAAGTTAACAGTATTTACTAAATCATTTTTTATGCTTCTGTAATGATTAATCCAGCAGTATTCACGAGCTCTTTAATTGAAATATTTGCTGTTATACATGATTTTTTAAATTTACTGTTTAAATAATAGAATGTATTATTATCTTTTGATTACAATTTCAAATGACAGTTTTTTTTAACTTGCATTCCTGTACAGATACATAAATATTTCTAAAATATTTATGTTTTCTTGTTTTTAAAACGGGTGGGCTTCAGTTGTTAAGCACCGTACATTTTGGTTTTGTGTCATCGGAAAGGATTTTGTGGTGATTTTGGAGTTATAATTCTTAGTTATTCGAGTTGTTTCTTTTCCGTTTTTTCAGCTATTCCTGTGTTTATTTCTGTTTGTTGCTTCTATTACTCAAATTTTGTGAATCTTAGTTCTAAGCTTTAAGTTTTATTTTTTTCCAGTCATGAATTTTTACTACTGTAATTTTCATATACACAGTATAAACTACTGTGTACGGCAGCTTTATGTCACTGTGACACTTTTTACAGCAGCAGGCTGTTTAGCTGGGAAAGTTAGAAGCCTCACTTTTGTGTTGCTGTTACTGCTGGTTAATGCTCAGAATTCAAACAATAAAATCCATCACTGCTCGATCATTTTACATGGTGTTAGAAGTGATCTGGACTATCAACAAAGACAAAAGAGAGAAAGCAGTGGTATGGTGAAGTTTAATCCCCCTCCCCCACCTCTCACACAGGCTACAGTTGATGGAGAATCTCACATTGGCACAGGTGATAGACTTTTAGACAAGTGACACATTGTCTAACAGTAGACAAACATTCATAACACCATTTGCATAGGTGAGCTTGCAAGGAAACTCGGCAGGATTGGTGCAGGAGGTGAGGCATAAACGGAAAAACACAAACTAGAAGCAACAACAGCCACAACAAGGTAAGTCTTGTGTGGACAGAAAATGGAGGTAAAGTGAAAATAAATGTGGTAAATGTAAATTTGCATTGATCTGACAAAACTAAGTCAGTCAAAAGAGTGCACTACATCCTACCCTGATGAAGTAGCTCCAAGCTAAGTGGTGCAACAGTGTTCTCCTCCGTTGATACTGCCAGTGGGTTCTGGCCGATTCCTCTGCATTCCAACAGCTGTAAACTGACAACATTCATAACACCATTTGGCAGTTAATAGTTAGTTGTCTCTTGAGTTTTCAATTCAATTCAATTTTATTTATATAGCGCCAAATCACAACAAACAGTCGCCTCGAGGCGCTTTGTAGTGTAAGATAAAGACCCTACAATAATACAGAGAAGACCCAACAGTAAAAACGACCCCCTATGAGCAGCACTTGGCGACATGGGAAGGAAAAACTCACTTTTAACAGGAAGAAACCTCCGGCAGAACCAGGCTCAGGGAGGGGCAGTCAACTGCCACGACCACTTGGGGCTGAGGGGAGGGATGTGCCATCTTAATATTTGAAAATGTTTGTGTGAAATGTTGCTGTCTAAACTAAAGAAATACACTGAATTGTGGCTAGTGTAGCCGCCACATTTCCACTGGTGCAGTTTCACCCATACAGAAGAAATGAAATGCTACTAAGAGCTGATGATGATATGATGATATGTACAACCAGAAATTAGAACTACTTCAGCTAAGAGTTAATGCAAAATGATGTGACTCACTTATTATCAGGGAAAGGCTATTCTGGCTATACTGACTCTTGCCACATCCTACAGCTTGGCATCAGCATTTCAGCTCCAGTATACGTTGAGTTTGATCTATTATGTTTGTTTTTCATAATTAAAAGGTAGATTTGCAATAGTTATGGCTTTTTAAATTATTCCCGATAAGCTGTAACATAATAATGAAATTAAATTTGTGCATAATCACAGATTTTTGATTTTATCTGACTTCAATTCACCACCTTACCCTCTGCATTGATCATCTTCAAAATGTGTACACATGCATCAGTGTCTCTCAAGTTGAAATCCTAACTTCTATACAAATGCAAAAAGCTCCCATTTTTTAAGTATTTACTGGCTTTAAATGAAACCTCACTGAAAGGACACAATGACAGTACTAGGTTACTTTGTTAATCGCCTCTCTTTCATGTGTCTGCTTTTAATACAGTTATCCTTGAAAAATGCCAAAATTAAACTAATCAGACATTACAAAACACAACAGTCTTCTGCCTACAGGGCCTAAGATTTCCTATTTAGAGGATTAACTGAAACACAATAACATACAGTATTTAGTTGCTTCAGAAAAGTAATAAGCCGTGTCTTTAGTTCATCAGAGATAAATCTTGAGCTGCTAATATTATAGGCTGGCAATGTAACGTGCTGAAAAAAAATCAGAGACGTTGCTTCAATAGGAATCTAAGAATTCCATTAAATTTCCACCAGTGGTGCTAAAACTCCTTTTCGGTATGCTTCTTATCTGTTTGCTTCACGGCTATTTTATATTTATATATGGATTTTCAGCATATATATATAAAATTATTTAACTGAAAAAAGTGAGTTTTAGAATTATTACATCAAATTATGAAAGCTGAGAAAATATTGACAAAAACATAGAAAGCATCCTATTACCCTGTGCAATATTTTCTCAGCTTTGTTCCTAACATTGATTTCAGAGAAGTGCTCTGTCGTATTATTTGTAGGATCATACTTTCATCATGAGCTTGCAGCAGTTAATGACAGTCATCATGTTTCATTTTGTGTCATAACGCAATAAAAACTGCTTCTGTCTGCAAAGATTTTTTTTCTGCACAAAGGCTCTTTCTTTCGACTTTTCTCCGCACTGTTGTCTGTCAAGGTTTTGAATGAAAAGTCTAGTGTCAGAAGCAACAAGTGGTTTATTGCAGTCTTACATTTAAAGTGGAAAATGAGCCGACTAAGATTAAGGAAATTTTATTCTAAGGAACTCCTACTTGACCTGCTGTATAGCTCGTCCTTATTACAATTACAGTAACATAATACTACTTAACTCACACCTGTCCAGGGTGTGCCCTCCACCTTGCTTTATGTCAGTTAGGATAGGCTATAGCCCTTTTGCCATTCTAAATTGTAAAAGCAGTAAATACAATTTTTGGATAGATGTCAGTAGGACAATGCTGATTAGGGGCTCCAGCCAAAGCAACAAGCCAAACTAAAAGTTTCACTGTAAGGCAAACAAGAACTATACAGTGACTTTTTCCCTTCAATCATACATATTCTTGATACATGTTTCCAACACATAACCTTGTTATTAAGCAGATTCATGTGAGGTGTTTAATACTACATTTCACTGTATTAACATTGTTCTTAACATTGTTTTCTCAGTGACAATAAAAATCAATTCTATTCTATTCTATGATCTGTCACTTTACTAAGACAAACTGAAGTGTCTCAAGAACTGACTGGGTAGAGAGTATGAATTCTTGACTTTGGTAAGTCCCTGCAGATTGAAACAATAATTCAAGCTGAGAATCTGATTCCATTGCCCCCCCCCCCCCACCTCCTTTCCTGTACCAGATCCACATCTTTTTTTTTATCATCTTTCTCTTTGCTTCAAGTTTCTTTTTTGCCAGAAACAGTAGAGACACTTAAATGGTTGCTATGCATTTACGAAGGACTGTGCTGCTGTATGTGCTTTGCCATTCAACCACTGTTGTACTGGGGACACTGAGTTGAGACTTATGGCAAAATGACCCTCAGGCTACCACTCACTAAATGCTTTCAGCTTTCAGCTTTCTCCTATGTCAGGGCATATGCACTGACATTGTGAATTACGAAAAAATTTAGTGCTAAAAGTTGTTTTCAGAGAACAAATCCATTTTCAACCATACCATGAATTTGACGTTATTAGCAACAACTGGTTAGTGAGGTCCCATTGTGAAGCCTTGAGCTGAGAACTGAGGAATGAGTGGTGGATCTCACTGAGAAAGTGAAGAACACTACAGGCTCAAACTGTAGCAACTTGGAAATCACAAGGGATGCTTGCCCTAAGGTCGACTCTGTGGTATTGCCCCTTTTGACTCTAAATTAAGCTCATCATTTACTAAATGAATATCATGTATAATTAAGAATGAAAACCAGTGACTGAGTCTCATCAGGACAACTTTCTGAAACTTTTTTTTGGGCACATATTTTTTTACAGATTGCATTTGAGAAAATGCTCAGAATACTGCTCACATATACTGACTACAATAGTAACTATTTAAATAAAAATACAAAACAATCACAAAATAATTGCTTACATGCAACAAACACTGCGTAACTTAACTGCAGCAGTGAGTCTTATCATCAAGATAAAGAGAATAAAAAGCAATTGAATGTGGAACTAAATGAATGGATCTGGTAACAATTTATAGCTCTGAGTGGTATATTCACTATTGTGTTGCATGTGGGCGGCAGTGTGGTGCTTATGAGACACTACAAACACATCACAGCCTCAGTAAAAAGCTCAAATGCAGACACTACACAGATGCAGCTGTATCAGTCAGTTATTACCCACACTGTTTTAACCAGAGTAAATTGACAAGTATTCAGACTAATGTATTAATTTTTTAATTAATTAATTAATAATTTTATAATTAATAACAGAGTTTATGGTTGGAATGCTTCCATTTCATAGCTGACAGTTATTTAGGTCATACCAATATGAAAGCAAAAAAAATGTATTTAATTTGTGCTCTGAAGTGTGAGTAAATTACTAGTCCATGAAAGCAGTACATACCAGTGTGAACTGGTTTTGCAACCATCAAGAATATAAGCAGACTACTTGTTCATTCTTTTCGGGACACCACAAAATATAGAGGCATTTTTCCAGTACAATGGCCTGCAGCAAGTGTAAAGCAGGATTAACTGATGACCTTAGACTACAAAGATTCATGCTGCTTTGTTTTTACACCCCTGGCACACAGATGTCAAAGGAACCAGCAGAGTAACAATGCATTTGTGGGATGCATTGGCAAGGTCAGGCTGCAGAAATCCTCAACTGGATTAAGCCTGTGGTATGAAACAGGTTATCCTTGAAAGATATTAATGTTTATGTTACTGTAAAAGTTTACATTAACATTACTGGGGAGCTTTGCGCAGCGGCAGTATCATAGCCTATAAGGTTTATCCGAACTCCACCAAGGCCGGTCCCAAGCCTGGCTGAGAAAGGAGGAGGGTTTTTGGGTAGGGCTTGCACCCCTACATGTAAAATCAAACTGCTACATGTACATAAACCAACGCCATGAACAGTCTAAGTGGTGACGGCCCTATGCACCCCATGGGGCAAAGAGAATTAATGTGTGCTTGTATGGCTTGATCTCATTTGACAAATTATTAAGTCACAAGTGCAGAGCAGATAATTATATACTTTGCACATTTTGTGACAATTGTTTGAATATTATATGTGTAGGTAAAAAATAATTCAAAAAGACATTAATTAACTTTTTACACCTGAAACTTTGCTCTGGCATTCTCTCTTATGTGATGATGGAAACATCTTCACGTTGGTTCCAAGAATTAAATTACAATGTGTAATCTATTAATAAGCTGTTGCAATTTGCAAACACACCTCTCTCTGTTTTGTATTTAACACAGTTTTAGTCTTAGCTGACACCTGATCATCACTGCATTTCTCTCTTTTGTTCCATCTTGCTCATATTAAAAATCTCCCCGTGTTACTTGCTGTTTTTCTGAGAACGCTATATGTTGACTCTGCTGCAGTAATATCCATCCTGTGTAGAACAGTTGATCAGTAGCTACTGAAAAACAGATGAGAAATGGTTCTGAGCAATGGAGGACTGCCGGCTGATAGAGCTGGCACCACTTCCTGGATATAGGTCATCATAGCTTTATCCATTTAAGGTGTATTAATTACCAACCAAGAAGAAATGTTTCATTACACATTCACTGTTGGCTCTGTACCATGCTTGTGAATCACTCATAGGCAATGGTCAAAAGTTATTTCAGAAGGTTATACATTATATTATGCTAAAGTACAACCTGTATTTGGAATTAAAAAAAAAAAATACACACTTTTTTTCTGTTTGATCTCTGCAACGCTGAAATCTGCCCCCTTGCCAGCTATAATCTTGGCATGTAGAGGCACATATGTAAATTGATTTAAGATGCACATTTTCCTGTTAGATGTCAGGCCTAATTTTTTCATGTCACTGAATGTAAATCGAACTAAATAATGGATTTCAACTAAATTACCACCTTCCTTTGATGTGAACATGGCTACTTGATGCTAAGGAGAGGCACAAGTTGTGCGTTCCTTGGCATCAAGTCTTTTTCTTTTTGTGCATTTGAAGTCCAGTTTTTAGAATCCTCTCTGATATGGTTACACTTACATCCTCAATGATCTTCCTTTGTTGGTTTTCCACCTTTCATCCTATTTGGTGGGATATTCTCTTAGTCACATATTTACATTTTTATGAGGCAGCTGTTGAATATTCAGTTAAATCACCAAAGAAGAATTCTGTCATTGCAGAACATTTATTAAATTGGGTAAATCCAACTAAAAGTTAAGCATTTTTATGCATTTCTAAGAAAATGGGCTACTTTTTCAGCAGCGGAGAGAGAAAAAAAGACTGAGTGTTCTGAACTAGATAAACAGGATGGATATCAGATCACAATAGCCTTGATGTCTAACTCTGGGATTTAGTGAAGAGAACCGAGGGACAGGATAAGGGAGGACACTGACAGCTTGTACCCTTGATGGCCAAATCCCGACCCCTGTTGTCCTTCCAAGTTCAGGAGGATTTCCAACTGATAGAGACTATGTTGACTGTGTCCTGTTTGGCACGTGAATTGTTATATCTTTGTATTATTTCTTATTTATTCTGTATATATATATATATTGATACGGTATGGTTTTACTGGAATTAATTATTTATAATATTCTCTCTTTGCTTGCCTTTTTGGGTCTGCTGCCCTTAACCCATTTTATCAGATTTTTTGAGGTACTCTATCCATGTGTGCTGGGGAAAATGTCATATAATTTATAACACATGTAGAACTGCCTTCATTCATTTTCACAGTATTGCTAAAATCACAAATACCGTGTCTCAGAGTGATGCAGAAAAGCTAGTTCATGTATGTATTACTTCTAGGGTCAACAATTGTAATTCATTATTATCAGGTTGCCCTAAAATCTCCCTGAAAAGCCTTCACTTGATCCAAATGTTGCAGAGAGGAGTACTGACAGGGACTAGAAAGAGAGATGATATTTCTCTCATATTAGCTTCTCTTCATTGGCTCCCTGTTGAATTCAGAATTGAATTTAAAATCCTTCTCCTCTCATACAAGGTCGTGAATAATCAGGCCCAGTCATATCTTAAAGAACTCATAGTACCTTATTGCCCTAACAGAGCACTTCACTGTCAGACTGCAGGCATACTTGTGGTTTTTAGAATTTTCAAAAGTAGAATGGGAGGTAAAGCCTTCAGCTATCAGGCCCCTGTACTAAGGAACCAGCTCCCATTTTGAATTCGGGAGACAGACAGCCTCTCTACTTTTAAGATTAGGCTTAAAACTTTCCTTTTTGATAAAGCTTATAGTCAGAGCTGCATCAGGTGACCCTGAACCATCCCTTAGTTATTTGGAATAGGCTTAGGTTTCCCATGATGCAAGTGTTTCTTCTTCACTCATCTCGTTTCACTCCCTGCATATTTATACACCACTACTGCATTTAATCATTAATATTTATTAAACTCTTGCTTTCTCCCATAGCGTGTCTTTCATTTTCAGCCATTTCTGGGGGCATATCCCAGTTTGACCTCAGCAAAGATGTTCCTGTAGACTATGCCACCCACTTGGTTATGATGTTCCATGTCTACCCTGCCTGCTAGCATCTTGCACCCTGCGGTTATGTGCGATTGTCTTATGGGCATCTCTGCACAGCCTGCACCTGGGGCCTTGCCTGGTGTGGTAGACCCAGGCTCTATCAATATTGTGCTTAGAGCTTGTTACTGTGCTGCCATGATTAGTGCCTCTGTGCTGTCCTTCAGTCCAGCTTTGATCAGCCATTGGTAGGATTTTTTGATATCAGCTTCTTCTTTCTCGGGTTTCTGCTGCCTGAGGGATTCACTAAACACATGATCAGTTATGGGCGTCTTCCTGATGTACTCATGGATCTTTTTTGTTTCATCCTCAATAGTGGTTCCGAAACTCACAAGTCCTGAGCCAGTGGCTTTTATCTACTCCTTTGGCTGGCTTTTGATCCCAGCAGGTTATCTGATGTAGGTGTTATGTAGGTGTTGATTTCCGGGATCTTGTTCTTCAGGACTTGCCTTACTCTCTGCAGGTATTTGGCCTTTGCAGCTTTCCTAGTAGCCTCTTCATGGTTCGCATTTTCCAGTAGGATTGTCTGCAATGTTACCTTCTGGTATTGCAATCCCCTCAATTCCAACTACCTTCCCTCTCTTTGTTACCATTCAACAACACTTCTTCAGTCTAAATGACATTCCAATGTTGTTGCTGTAGACGCTAGTGGTGTGGATCAGTGAATCGATGTCTCGTTCACTCCTGGCATACAGCTTGATGTCATCCATGTAGAGGAAGTGGCTAATGGTTTCTCCATTGCGTAGTCAGTATCTGTAGCCAGTCTTGTTAATGACTGAGGGAGCTCAGGTCTATGCAGAACAGCAGTGGGGACAGAGCATCTTCTTGGTAAATCCCGCACTTGTGACTTGTGCAGTTGGCTTGAATTGGCCTCTGGTGTTCTTTTCCCCATCCCCACTGAATTCCTGATGAAGGCTCCTATGTTCCTGTTGATCTTGTACATTTCTAGGATTTCCAGGATTCATGTGTGAGGTATTGAGTCATAAGCTTTCTTGTAATCAATCTAGGCAGTGCACAGGTTGGTCAGTCTGATCTTACAGTCTCGAACGACTGCTCTGTCTACTAGGAGCTGATGTTTTGCACCTCTGGTGTTACTGACAATTTCCTTTCTGGCGCCCTGCTCATGTATTGAGCCATGTGCCTGTTCATCTCAGCCACTGTGATGCTTGACAGGAGCGTTCATGTTGTGCTGCGGTAGGTTATTTGCTGGTGTTGGATGGGACCAGTCCCTTCTGGGGATCCTTGGGGATCAGGACTGTCCAGCCTTTGGTTAGCCATTCCGGGTGCGTCTTATCCATTAGCTGCTGGTTCATTTGTGCTGCCAGGCACTCATGGAGTGCAGTCAACTTCTTTAGATTGATGTAAATGTCATATTGATAATAATGCTATATAGAGTTATTTAAAACTATGTTTCTTACTGCCATTGTTTGTATTGACAACATATAGGCATATAGGGAATGATATATGGGGATTCTAAATATCACTATTTATCATTATCATATTATCATTATTATCATTATCAAATAAGGTCAAACTTTCATACACATTTGGTTGGTCAGTGAATGCAGTCTCAAATGTGACTGATTAGTGTAGACCAACATTGTGCTAATATTAATATTTTGGTCATTTTAATAAAACATTATATAAGAAATTACTAATTGCTAAATAAATAACACTAGTCCTCACATTTATCTTTTTTTTTTTACATTGCACATTGAAGAAAAAAACTACTCCGTAAACATAACATAGGCAATTACAACGAGAAAGTCCCTACATTACATTAATTCCAAACGTCCCCAATTCAAATGACAGTCTATCCTGTCTTACCTATAAGCAACTGACATTTGGCTTTGCTGAAAAGGTCTTGCTAGCAATGTCAAAGTAGGCTGTTGTAGGATTTGGGTAATTCGTTCTTTGTGGTGTGACCACATACTGTAGAAGCACTGGCCAAACCTCTATAGACTCTCTCCAACGGAGATTTTCACTCCATCTGTGACCACAGAATGGTAAAGGGAACAAAGATGACTGAGTGCAGCTCTCCCCCTTTTGAAGTGAAACAGTAATCAGTTGCATTCTGATATGGAGTGCTGCTGATTCTATTGTGAATGAACGGCATGATTGTGATAAGTTCAAAACCTTAATTCTTACTGGCATTTTTTTTGCTGGAGGAGATTCAAGACAGTAAGTTGTTATGAGGAAGTTTTATAACTGTTCTTACATTAATTACCTTTCCCACATGTATACTCACATACACACATACAATTCATATTTCAGCAAATTTTTTCTGTATATATATTTTTTCTTTTTTATTTATTTATTTATTTTTTTTAGAGAATGCTATTAGAGCACATAAACAAATAAAACATAATAAAACTATATATGCCATTATCTGTTCATGTGGATTGCATTTTAAATAAAAATAAGTAGATACATAGATAGATAGATAGATAGATAGATAGATAGATAGATACTTTATTGATCCTGCAAGGGAAATTATTATGTAACAGCAGTACAAAATTCAATCTACAGTAACTAACAACCAAACAACAAAGTGATAGTGCCAATGATGAGTAAATAAATATAAGTATATAAATATGAGTATATAAAATCATATGTTGCAGTTTTTAAAAGTCAGTAAAATAAATTTCTAGTGTTTGTGATCTAGTAATTTATGAAGGAGTATGCCAACATTGGGTGGTACCTATTGCAGCCTAGTATCGGCACATAGAAAATTTGGGGTGGGTGAAGTATGCGCTCTACTGAGTGCCCTTCCAGTTCTGTATGTAATTGTACTGTTAAAATGAGCCAAGTTGAGTCAGACAAACTGTTCAAATTAGCAGCCTCAAATGATGTCACAAATTTCCAGAGCATAAAATTTTCATTCCTTCACAGTGACCACTCTCACATAACATTACTTCTGTCGAAGACCTGGCTTCTAGCTCTCTATAGAGTGATAAATATAGAAGGACTGCATACACATTCTCATCTGATATCAGTCAAGCAGCACAATCTTATTCAAAACCATTATCTTGTTAGATATGCATACATGAATGTACAATAACTGAGTTCCATTGGATGGCCTCTCATTACTTTTTAATGATGTGGCTTCAGATATGGCCTTAAAAGCTGTCTGTCTCTTTGGGACTGCATGCTAATTGAATAGAGGTTTCAATCTGGAAGGCCGATAGGAATATTTCTGAAAATAACCCCATTTTAATGAGCTTGTTCATTAATGATTTCCTTATAAAATCTACACAGAATTTCCTGTAGAGGATGATCACATATAATGACAAATTAAAGGATGGGAATACATGATATTTGGCATAATGAACGCATTTTATGCTTTCATATTAGGGAGACATTTTATTCAATGTAAATACAAAAAAAAGCACAACAGAATATAACTAGAGAACTGAACAATGCAGCATTAGAAAATAACCTTTTTTATTAAACCAATTTCTATCTCACCAACACCGGTGCTACAACTGATATCCAGAATTTTGATGGTTGTTTGTTGACTCATTAACTTAATTCAAGCCCTCATCATACTCCATGATGGATACAGACAGGTGTAGACCTAATTTTACTTTTTAGGCATAGGCGTGTTCTTTGATCTTGCTTTGCAGACAGTCTACAGCACAGGTAATAATCATAATGTGTCCCAGTAAGCCAACACAATGAAGCTGCATCCACAATAGCAGTCGATTGCAGCCATCAGTTATAAATCAGTGATGATTCTAAAATATCTTCTGTCAGCAAAAGTTTTTCTGATATGTCCTAGTCAGAATGTGAGAAAAAAAAAACTTCATGACCCACATCCTCACAACTTCTATTGTTCAATAACAAAATGAATATGTGATTTTTGTGTAGGGTTTTTAGTTCACTTTGGATTATTTTATTTTAATTTAAAATAGAAAAAAAACAGTGAATTATCAACAGTAATTGCTTAAACCCAAGTACAAAATTTCATCACAATAGATGAAAAATTGGCAGCACGGTGGCGTGGTGGTTAGCCCTGCTGCCTCACAGCTAGAAGAACAGCTAAAAGGTCTGGGTTTGAATTCGCCCGGGACTTTCTGTGTAGAGCTTGCATGTTGTCTGCGTGGGTTTCCTCCCACAGTCCAAAGACATGCATTTACTGGGGTTAGGGTAATTGGCGATTCAAAATTGCCCATAGGCGTGAATGGTTGTCTGTCTCTCTGTGTTAGCCCTGCGACAGGCTCGTGACCTGTACAGGGTGTACCCTGCCTCTTGCCCTATGACAGATGGGATAGGCTCCAGCCCCGCGACCCTGAACAGGATAAGCAGAAGAGGATGGATGGATGGCTAGATGAAAAATTCAGTGAGATATGAATTTTTAAATTTTGCAAATGATGTTGGGTTTTTTTTTATTTTATTTTATTTTTTTTATTTCTGGTGACCTTGACCTTTGACCTTGGAAATGAAATAATGTGTTCTTGGGCCCCTAAGGAATACAATATTTCCACCAAGTTTCATAAATTTTGGTTTAACACATTTTAAATTTTTATTGCTAACAGACAAACAGACAAAACAGGGGCTAAAACATAACCTCCCTCCACCTATCAGTGGGTGGGGTAATAACTTGTAAAATACTGATTGCAGTCGGCTAGTCACTTGTGAATTCTTGCCAGTTGTGGTTACAGCCCTACCTGTAGTATTTCTTTGGCCCTACTTGTTTTTCAGCCCAGTGTTAGAGTACATTTTGATCTGTCAATTAGAGGCCAGGCAGCAACTTAACCACCTCAAATCCAACTTAACATTTGAAGACATTGCACCAAATTGGAAATAAGTGCTGTCTGAAAGGCCTAATTCAAGGTAAGATAGAAACCTTAACCGAAGAAGCATTTTTCTTCATTGCTGCATCATAGAGCCAGGCTTTGGTAAAAAAAGTCAACGTGCCTAGAATATGTATAAAATTATTGCAGAAGCCATACTTAACTTTTTCAGGGTGAAGGAATATATCTGAACTTGAGTAAAAAATTTACTTATACCAGCGCACTTAGTAATGGTGTTCCCTGCACATACTACACCAGCACCAAACGAGAATGTCAAATGTCAGTTTAAAAAAAATGTTTCACAATTCCTAAAACTGACCAAACCAGCTTATGTAAGAATTAGAAAGATGCTAAAATCTTGGGTCCCCATCTTTGCCATTGTCTAAAACTTGAGAAAAATTCAGTTGCAAGCATTTTTCTGCATATATATGACTCAAAGTGTGATCACACAAATCCTGAAAGTAGAGAAATAGAATAGATTTTTTTTAAAATCATTAATTGAAAATGTTAAACTTGGTTATGCATTTGTTTAGTGAAAAAATTATTACAGTTTCTTTCACAATTAAATAATTTTCTCTCTCATGCATCTACATACATATTCTCGCATTATCTACACAAACACCAAACTGAAGTGTGCTAATGATGTTGGACACTATTAGATCCAGTGAGCGTCCCTCCTTTTTAGACAAGTCACTCTATAAGCACACTTTCTCCCCTTCTACCCATTTCCTACATCATTTATTCACTCCAGGTCTCTATATCTCACACAGCTAATGTGACATTTATCCATAATTAGACTGTTACATATTTTAATAGAAAATGATATCCCTTAAGGTCTCCCTGTCATTTGCATGGGCAGCTCTGATGATAATCGGGTCCTAGAAAAAACATTCTCGATGACATGGGCTGTCATCCCAAATTAGCAGGCGCAAAATCCTTATCAGGGGAGTGACCTTCCAGAGCACTGCTCAAACTTGGGCAGTATGTGTGAAGCGAATGGTCTGTAAAGACGCACTTCTTATTTGCTCTTTGAAGCCTATTATGTTAGATATCTAGGACCACTGACTACAGATGTTGTATTGCACTGTATTATACAGCATAATTTACTGTATGAAGAACTATTTATAGAGTGATAAATTAGGCATATTTATTTTATTGCAGGCTGCTGGTTCAGCTTTCGACCAACAGTACTGTGCTCAGCTGAGTTAAGGCTTTCATTTTAGTCAGGTTGTTCTTTTCTTGTCTTAAATTAGGCAGCAGTTTGTTTTCGTTGACACTTTGTATATGACTGATTAGGATTGTTCAGTATGCTTATTCCATAAAACTATTCCTGTGGAGGTCACCATCTTATTAAAGAACCACTAGTGAACTACATTAGTTGTAATGATTAAACATGTGGCATACTTATTAGACTGTAATATGGTACACGGGACATGACTTGTTACTAAGGAATGAACTGATAATTAATGAAGCATTAGGTAGCTAACTACATTAAGCAGAAAATCATAAGCTTCAGGCAAACAGACTAGGAAAATAAAACTGCAAAACACCTCTGCAGCACATGCACAAACAGAGCCTGGTCAGTTCTCTGCTTATGTCTTATTTAGGGAGTCACAAATACACAATAGTGGGAGCACAGATAACAAGAGCTACAGTTTACGCTCGCTTCCTACTTCAAATGGAATGCAGGATAACACACTTGTCCCAGTGCGACACAGGACCACCTCATGAATGCGTACAGTACTTGTAGCTGTGCAGTACATTGTGAGCATAGCCCAGCCAAGAAATCTTTGGCTTTTCACCCAATAATTGCACCATTATTTCAAAGTAAAATGAATATATATATTAGACGGCGTGCACTGCCAAAAGCTTCTGGTCAGATGTGTTACAGTAGCTGACATTCACGGGATAAAATTCAAAGAAATAAAAATAGTCCTCATTTAACTTCATTATTATCATCATTTACAGTAGCAGGTGTACAAATGAAAGAAAACAGTTGAGCCTTGATGTTAATGATATATTCACCTGCTACATTTTATGTGGCCAGTGTGTTCTGTTTTAAAAACTGACCAACTCTATTGTATGACAACGGCTCCCTTTAAACAGTGAAAAATTCCAACTGTGACGGCTTGTGATAATTCTTTGTGTTATCTATCTGATACTATCTTCTACTTCACCTCTCCTGCAGCTCTTTTGCTGTCTCATCTGTGTCACACTTCTCCCATCCTCGGCTCTGTCTCCTCCCATTTCCATCTTCTTTCTGTCCTGGTCATAAAATTGATGCATATATCACTGTACCCATAATACAAAGTGGTTGTTTTTATGTAACTATTCGATCGCAAACACACATTATTTATCCATTTATCAGTTTATTTTGTAGCAGAATATAAATGGTTTTATGACTCAGGGTAATGGTCTTTTAACCAATTCGCTGATCTTAAATCCTTTGCATAAAGGAACACACACAAGACCCAGGACCTGGATTTATTTACAAGGGTCAGTATACAGTAGGAGCAAGAATGCATTGAACAAATGTTGTCAGGTTCAAAACTGATGAGCAGATGAATGCTTCAGCTTTAACTGTTTAAGGATTAAATAAATAAAGCACAATGTTAATAAAACTTTTGGAAGAATGAGCATCCCACAGATGCATGAGTTTATCTGTGAATATGATGTCCACCAATAGAAGAGTGGCATGCTTGTTCATGGTTGCGCATGATGATGTCTCAAAAAGAAACACATTTTCTTATTTATTTTCTTAATTAAAAGTCTCATTGTTCAACTTTTGCATTGTGAATGTTATTATTTGAGGCATGGCCACTATGACGGACACAGTGGTGATATTTTCTCTCGTTCAGTTCTACTAAAAGATATGTCATTTTCTAGCAAATGTTAGCGTCACAGTGAATTATCGACACACCTTGAAAACCAAGCTGACAAATATTAGCTAGTCAATTCCCAAGGTCTACCCTTTCAACCAAATTTGATCACATCAGCCTTAAAAAATAAAGAGCTATGTAAAGTTAGCGAAGGCCAGATTTGAGGCTTCAAAAACAAAATGGCTAATGTCATGGAGGCTACATCTGTCTTTTACCTAAAGTCTGTGTGATTTACATAACTATAGGTGTGCCACTGTGTGCCTTGAAAATATACATTTTCATAAATGTTGTACCTTGTTCAAGAACCACTAAATATAACCACAGATGCTCACCTGTGCATCCGTCACTCTTTTTGAATAAGCCTCTTATATTGACAACCTTGATTGAAGTATTGCCGAACTGAATTAGTTATCTACCGCTAAATGCCAACAATGACAAGCCTTCTAAACGCTGTGCACCTTCTTTTCTAAGTATTTGAAGGGGAAAGTTCAGATGCAAAACTATGATGTTGCATATTTCTAAAGAAATCCTTGAATTTTATTAGTAGATACCTTATTTGCATCTAAGAATCACTCAGACAACACCGCTGCCTGGGTGAATTATATAAATATGGCTGTATTGTGCCATTTATCTAGTCAATTGTTTGCTTAATATGGTCTCATTTAAGCAAATTGTACAGCTGGTGTTACTTTTAGAAGAATAAAATTATTATCAACAGCTTTTCATCCATTAACTTTGGCAGCACTACCTGTCTGCATAATTCCCTTTTTTTTTCTTTTATTTGATACGTTATCTTTTTAAATGTTAAAGATAAAAAATTTAAGTTTTTTTTTATGTTAAAGAGCTTGTATACTAATTTTAGATTCAAAATAGTGCTGCTAGCATTTATGGTGTTTTTTTACTGTATACATGCCAACTTTTTTTTAAATTTCATTCTCAGTTCAGTACTATCTCTCCTTTCTCTTCTTCGCTCTCTCCATATCAGAGGAACTCTTTGCCCAGGAATGAGATTAGATGAGTAGGTGGTTGAGTGTGGCAGATTGGGAGTAAAAAGTGAGACAAAGCAATTGCATTTCATATTGAATTGGGAATAAGGGACAACATGGACTCCCCTTGCTCACCTCTTGCTGCTTGGACTTTCTGAAGAGGTCGCTGAAAGTCCATACAAAATTGAATGTCTTATCAGTTGGCCTGATAAACCTAAAGTTGCCCATTTGTCTTTTAACTT
>JAVDPK010001034.1:198061-213870 GCA_034780415.1 Cichlasoma orientale | reverse complement strand
GATAGCTGTGGGAGTTGAACATCCAGTGTGTTCATACTGGGGTATTCTCAAATGAAAAAGAATGTAGCACATTTGCCCAGAAGATGCTTAAATTGTAGCCTGGGTCAGGTTGCTGTATCACAGCCATTAAAACTTTAATTGTGGAAATATCAGATGCACAGTACTCGTTTTAAGGAACACGTCTTTGTGGAAGCATTCTCTAGGGGACCCTTTGTTTTGGAGAAAAGAGACATACAAGACCATTTATGTGCCAGCATCCTCATATACATGCAGTTTCCACTTATCTATGCAGTGGGTGTTTCTCTTGTCACCGATGGTATTATACATCAGAAGTCAGCTTATGTACTGCAGGTGTGCCATAATACTCAACAGATCTTCAGCGTCTTACATCAGGATTAGAAGTTGTTTTGATTAAGTGAGTTTTAGGTAACTCAAGGGATAATAGTCTGCAGATGCCCTTTCCTTACTTCTTAAGATTAGAAGTTGCGTGACTTGGGGAACATTAAACATTTCCGTAGTTTGAGGGTCTTTTTCATCCTTTAGAGCTGAACTGTGTTAAATCTAATTTGCCATTTCCTACAGAACTTTGATTGCCACTGTTTGATACAAGTTTCTCATTACATTACAGTTTATTGCCCTGATCGTTGCAATGGAAGTATATTTGACAGCAATTTAAACTCTGGGGATGCCGTTTAAACTAGGGATGTTCCTGACAACTAATTTCTTAGTCTAAAACTAAGAAACAAATCAAGTTAAATTTCAGGAATTTTTTAATGTCAAAACTGTCTAAACAAAGGCATTTGAAACCATTAATCGCACCCTACAATAACACTAGGTAACAAATTTCCACTTTTGTCTTGTCTTTGGGTTTAAACTATGTTATTCTAGTTCTGTACATGTAAACAAGCCCCCCCCCCCAATTTTTTTTTTATCCTAAAACATTGCCACAGTGAAAAGTGACACCTATCTCAATTAAAATTTAAATCTAAAATCATAATAAAACAATACAATACAAACAATCATCCATTTATTTTCTTCCACTTAACTGGGGCCAGGTCGCAGGGGCCTGAGCAGCCTAAAGCAGAAAAGCCCAGACCTCCCTCTCCCCAGCCACCTGCTCCAGCTTGGGCCTGATTTTCACTTCTGCACTAGGTTTTTGTAGAGTCTACGACATAACCTACTTAAGTGGCTAATGTTGTTGCCGGCATTATGCTTGGGCAGGTGCAGTGCGTGTGTTAATTACGGTGTGGTCATGTCCCGGTGTTTTTCTGGCATGCCTGCCGACAGAAACTTATAAAATCATTGTGGGCTGCGTCGACGCAACGTTTCCATTTCTTGAGATGTGCACAAAGTAGCTTATGGAATAGATTTCCCGCTGAAGTAAAAATCCCTGGTTATTGGGGGGGAACACAGAGGCGTTCCCTGGACAGCTGAGATATAATTTCTCCAGCATGTCCTGGGTCTGCCCTGGAGTCTCCTCCATGTGGAACAACCATTTGTCGGCACTGGGAATCAATTGAAATCTTAACAATTTGGTTAAACGACTAGTATGACTGGTACTGACAAATGACTATAGGGGCAATTAGTCGACTAGTCACGCTCATCCCTAGTTTAAAGTAGAGAAAATTTTATATTTTCCATAAGATTTTTGCACAAATCATTTTTAATGGTCTGTTATAGCAAAGACAAGTATTTCAGGATGACTTAAACATTGTATTATCAACATTCACTGCTTTGCTTTGGTTAGCCCTACCCTGTGATTCTCCATGTAAATCTCCCCATTTGGTCACATTGCTCTTATCTGCTTCCCATTTCCTCATTATCATGAACAGTAACATACACACACACACACACAAAGAAAGATTGCAAACCCAAATGGAAACAATTTGTTTGCCAGATCAGATTCCGTTGGTTTGAAAGATAACTGAGGGGTGCACTACAACACAAGATTAATGTTTAAAGTGAGGTACATTGAGCGTAAAGTGTAAGATTTCAGTGTTACATAGGTGGTTCTCTTTTACCTGTCCAGATTACTGTTTAGCCTCGACTATGGTGTGTTGTGGACACAGATATGGACAGCTGGAGTTGGCCGAGAAGTCGTTCCTGTTATAGTTCAATACTTGGGGCACGTGCGCACTTGGCACATCGTAATGTAAAGTTTCTGTGATCAAGTCTGTGCACAAAAACATTTATTAGGCACACGGATGTCCACATGGACCCTCACACTCACCGTCTAATGATGAAAGTTACGTCTCTCAGACCTTAGCAGACTAAGTTTCAATAATTCTTTTATTTATAGTATGCTTTCAGTGTTATATAGATTCCCTGCTGAAGAGATATATTTTATACATGCAACCTTTTGAGCCGTACCTTACTAATTCTACAGAATGAAGTCCTGCTGTAAAGTTCCAGTAGCACAAATTGTGTTTCACACACTGCTAGAACTTAGTGATGGGAGGTCCAGCTCCCTTACAGCTCCTAAATGGCTGATTATTTAGTATCACTTAGAGCCTTCTATTTTAGCCTAATTTAGCAATTATGAATGCTTTGTGGGTGTTGACAAGCCATTTTTATCCAGCATTTTCATAAAAGCCTTGTTTTTTGCATTTTTTCCATTAAAAAAAAGATACACAATTACTACTGTTCAGTATTTTAATCAAAACTTTAAATGAACAACTTAACATAGAATCACAGAAAACAAATCAATTAAATAAAAGCAGCTTGCATTGAAATCCAGCTCCCAATCTTTCTGTCTCTCTGAGTACCCGGCCTGTACTACTACACTGTCTTCGGAGCTTCTGCTCCCCCTTGCTTCTTTCACATAATGGTATGAGCCTAGACTGTCTTTGCCTGTGATTGTGTGCCCATCAAAATAAAGTCCCACACCTGCCTGCCTGGATTGTCAGCAGAGCTGAGCAGCTGAAGACTCAGTGTGAACGACACATCAGTAATAGAACTGTGGCCGCTAGAACACCTATTAAAAATCCACTTCATTTGTAGGCTATTTATCACCAAGAATACTTATTGAATACATCAAATTAATTTCACTTTGATCTGGTGTCAAAGAAAAGTGATTTGAACATAGCCATCGGGCTGTGGAAACTGGGCTCTAAGATAAGAAACTATACATACATATGCTTATTTATTCCCAATGTTGTCAGAATTACTTGTCAGTTGATTATACATGTGACCCTTCCATCTCCAGATAAGTGACCACAACTGGTTGTAAGCCAATGTTATGTCTGCTAATATTAGGCTTTCCCTCTGATAAACAGTCGGATTACACTGTCAAATTTTATGACAGATTATTCACTAATTGCACTAGCCTGACTAAACGTTCAGTAACACCAGCAAACAGCATCTAACAGTGGCAAAAACGGCAGCGCTTACTGAGAGAAAAGTCCAGCTTATCCGATTTCTTTCATAAAGTTTTACAGCCTCCTCAGGAGTATATAAATATGGATGCTTCACACTGGGTATGTTGACAGCTGTGATAAACACTGGGCTGACAGCCTAAACCTACTACAGATGAACGTTGGCCAGAGTGTTTGAGGTAACTCAGGAGTAAACATGTAGAATATTGCAAAAATTTTATTGACACGTCAATTTTCTTTATTCCTGATTTATCGTTAAGTGCTGATGTTGTATAAACATGTTAAAGTGTGCACAAAAATGTTTTTACATACAGAGAAGAAGAAACTTTATGGGACCTTTATGGGAAATGCAGGTTGTCCACAACTATTATGGCATACAGAAGGTTAAACACAAAAGAATAACAAATGGCAAGCAAATACACCCTCTTGGCTGTGCTACTCATTTTACCTTCCATGGTTGCCCGAGGGTAGACTAGATGCTGGTGACTCACTATTGCCTCTTGAGGTACAAAATTTTGTGAGCTGGTTGACATGCTAGCTCTAGTACATATATCTGCAGTATAGTTGTAGAAGTATTTGAAACAATGCCAAACAATTACCTTTCTAGATTCTTTTGGATTGTTTAAGTAACTTTTAAATGTTTCAAACCTAATATCTTAAATATTGGCCCCTTTAAAAAGCAGATTTTTTTAAAGGAAGGGAAACATATTTTGTGATAAAGTGATCAACAGATTAAGACAAAGCTTCCATTTAACTGCCAGTGCTAGCACATATTGGTATTCAAGGAGGATTTCAGCTGGATTTAAACATTTCAGGCAAACCATAAAACGCTGGACAGATATACGAGTTTTGTTCAAAGAAGCTGCTTTTCTCTTATCTCTTGCAAAGTACAGTTGTAGGTCTATGTTGATATTAATTCTATTGACATTGTTTAAGGGACACAATGACATGACCACTTTTTTTTTCTAAATAATGCAAAGCTTATCATTTATCTTTAGTCAGATCCATGCGTCCATACATTTTGTGATGAAATACTAAAATACTCCAAGCTTTGCAAACTGAAAAAAATCCTTCTGCATCATAAATCTAGTGGGCACTTCTTTTCAAGTGTGAGACTACTGGGTGATCAGGTTCAGGGTGTTATATTTTACACAGGGCATTTAACAGATGTAAGAGATAAAATACTGTGATTCTCGGTAAGGTCGCAATATGGCGAACCTTTCAGGGTACCCTGGTGAGTGCAAAAGACTGAGGACACACAGAGTTGGCACTGTAAAGGGGGTGCTGTAAAAAAATAAATAAAAAATCAGGGCACACTATTTGAAAAATTTTCAAAGGTCTCCTGTTACATCAAACACATCAAAAACATGGCAGTTATAGAAAACATCGTTGTTTAATTTCTTTTCTTTTATTGTATGCAACACTTAATATTTTTGTTTCACATTTTTTCATTTGATCAGTTTTGTTTTGCTTCATTTTCCTATTTGCAATAATAATGGGTTACCTGCATGTTTTGCCTATCTCGTGATTATTAAGACAAGACATGGAGTTATAGTTAATTTGCAAATATCAATGTCATTTTCCATATGTTGTCTGTCCATGGTCCTTATTGTAGCCAGTGTAGAAAGAGGAACTTGTGGCTCAAGGTATCTGTACCCATGTCAGTAGTAGCGCTAAGGATTTTTTTTCCACAAGTCAGTTTTCTCAGTGGACTTGTGTCTCTTCTGAAGCCTATTTTTATGTGTCCAAACCAAAAAATGTCCAAAATTTCAGCATAGCCAGAAAACTGCCATATTCATATGCAAAGCTGTGCATATTGGAGATTTTCTGGCTGTATCCAAGGTAAACTGAAGAAGATGCCTTGAAAACAAAGATGTAGAAAAAAGCTATGAAAGAAATACAGGTGTCTGATGAATTATTTTACATTATTAATAACATCATAATGCACTACTGGCAAACAGCAGAGATACCTTCTTGTTAATATTTCACAACTCAACAACAACCATAGTTAGCCATAACTGTCAGGATGGAGAATGAGACAGAGATCTTCTTGTTAAAATAATACAAACACTGATATAATTCTATTTATAGCAAAAATTTTCATATAATATCATTTTGAGTCAACACGTGTAATTGTACTGTTTTGTGATGGTTATAATAACAAAAACGTTGCTCCCTAGAAAGTTGCTTTAACAGTGTTTGATTGTTAGTGAATCAGAAGAGGTCACCACTTTCTTTGCTTAAGTGATATAATCTGTGAAAGCCGAGGTGCTGCCACCTTGAAAGTGGCAACCTCTCCTGATGCATTTTACTGTACTAGCATCATTTTTTTGACCTGGTTTTATTCTATTTTATTTTTATGATATTTTATTTTTTACAGCTGTTTTTATGTTGGCGACCTATATGCATCGCAATTTCGTTCAGCAGTGCAGTGCAACATGATGTTGTGCAGAATGACAATAAAGATTATCTATCTATCTATCTATCTATCTATCTATCATTGGTTATCTCCAAGGTTTGGTATTAATATTGGCAGTGAGATGGGCCAAATCTGTGCCAGCTGCGGACAACAGAGTGTGGTATTTCATTCAGAAATATTGGTAGGTACATAACAGCTGCCATTTGATACAAAATAATTTGTTGTTATTAATCTCTGGCTCTCTTCCACAGCATGTCTTTTGTCCTGTCTCTCCCTTCAGCCCCAACAGGTCACAGCAGGTGATTGCCCCTCCCTGAGCCTGGCTCTGCTGGAGGTTTCTTCCTGTTAAAAGGGAGTTTTTCCTTCCCACTGTGGCCAAATGCTTGCTCATAGGGGGTCGTTTTGATTGTTGGGTTTTCTGTGTAATTATTGTAGGGTCTTTACCTTATGATATAAAGTGCCTTGAGGTGACTGTAGTGCTATATAAATAAATTTGAATTGAAATGAATTGACAGATGTGTCCCTACCTAATTCTATGTCCCTAGTTATCTTACATTTCTAAGTCTATGAAGAGTTGACTTGACTGACTGGAAAAAAAAACCCTGCATCATCACCAAATAGCAGTGCAAAGACTTGACTAATAAAGCCAAAGAACCATCAGTAAATGGACATGCAGATTCTATCACAGACAGAGATTCACAAGCTGGACAGATACCATTGTTACCATTGTTCTAGATAGATAAAAGCTCAGTTAAGTATGCTTTCTTAACTTCCATTCAAATGCACATACAAGTGTTTATGTACAGAAATGGTATATTATAACACTCACTGAGCACATATACATTTGCCTGTACCCTGAAAATCCAGTCCAAACATCTTATACGGCAATGGGACTGGGACAGAAGGAAGGCCTCGGCCAGTACTGAGTGGAAGTGCACGGGACTTGGGCTGGAAGTGGTGGGGAAGGAAAATTATACTGCATTATTTTAGCTTGGATTATATATTTTTTTATATGTAGTAACTGAACAATTAGATTTTAAGCCATAGGCTAAGGAAGGGCCTATTTTGTGTGCCCATTTTGGCTGAAATGAAAGCCAAACATCTTGCATTTTTTTCTACCACAATCAAACCCAATACGAAAACAGCCTTGCTTCCAAGCCAGACATTCTGATACTATGGTTACAAGCCTACATACACGAACTACATGCATGTAGGTAAGGTTTGGGTTTTTCCAGCGGGAAGCTGACTGGACATTATAGGGTGTTGACTTAGTTTAGGTTGCATGCATACCTTATTGTATTTGGCATTACTGTACTTATGAATATCCATTTTTGCATTCAAGAAAATGTTTTCTTTAAAAAAATATGATTTTAATATAGCACATAAATATATTGAAAGGCTTTAGTTTTTTGGGCAGATATATGCAATTAAAGTATTAAAAACTACAATTTCTAAACTGGAAAGAAAGTTATTTATTTTTTCTCTTTTGAATATTTGTTATTGTTTTTTAATAAGACAAAACTATTTATTATCTGTTTATTTGATTAATTGATAGAATAATCAATGACTAAAATAATCAATAGCTGCAGCTCTAGTGTAGAATGGTGCAGATGTTTTGTGGTTTTGGAAGATTGAAAAACATGTGCCCCACCACAAGTCCACTTACTTATTTATTGGACATTTTCTGGGATGAACGTCTAGTTCCGAAAAGCGTCCAGGCTTCCATGCGTTCAGTGACGCATGGACGCAGCGCTACCCCTGTTTGTGGTATGTCTCCTAAGCACTCTGCTATGGAGTCTCTTCAGATTAAAGAATGATAAAGGATGATTCACGTAGGTAAGTAGTACTGTACCTCAGAGTTGAGTTCAGTACACTGAGCCAAAACTCTTTGTGAGACTTTGCTTGGAATTTGCACCTTTGGTGTGTGGAAATAAGATATCTGCAGCAGCTGCTCTCGTGTCCTACCAGAAACAAACAACTTGAAACTCTTGAAGTAGTTGGGGCAAAAGGACCCTGTACCCAGTCATAAGCATCACTGCTCACATCAGAAGTAAGGACTGAAGTGGTGGATCAGTACAGTAAAGTTTGTGTAAAGAGATCCCATCACCTGGGAAAACACATTTTTCTACCATGAGCAAAGTTTCAGAAAGCTTCCCTGGATTTTGTTTTTTCCATTTTTTTGAGTCAGTATACTGTTGTATTTTGCAAACGCATGACAAAGAGGTAAAGTATATAAAAATAAAAATCTAAATGTGGAAAATTTCTATCCAGTGATTTAATACAATATGTGAATAACAAATTGCAATTCATTTTTCAACAACACGGCAGATTGCTGACTTCAATAAATTTTTGAGAAAATGTGGCACCAACAACCAAAGAAATGTCTGGGAATGTTTATCATCTTCTATTATCTCCTGAGAACAGTTACTTTGTGACTGTTTATGTTGCAGGTATTCTGTATTTGGTTGTGTTTATGCATTTATCTGACTTATACTTCTAAAAACAACACGTGTGGAAAATTCCCAATTCCCTTTCACTATCCTTTGCACTGTGTACTGAAAGCCCTGATTACTTGTGCATTTCACCGTAGGGTTTATATTTTTAATTTGAAAATGTGTAAAATGTGATCTGCATTCAGTGTTAGATTACTGTGGTAGAATGTGTGATTGCTTTCCTGCTTAATGGCATAGCTTTCTTCCATTCTGTGTTAATAAAGGATGAACATACTTGCTTCAGCTCATGCATGGCCATCATTTGCAATGATTGTCTTGTCTGACGTGATTGTGTATACTCCAGATGTTGGAAATATGCAGCTCAGGGGAGCATTTAATTTTAAAATGCAGCTGTTTTTTTTTTTTTTGTTTTTTTTTTTTGTTTTTCTTTTGTTTTTTGATCATTCAACTAATAGTTTAGTTCAGAGGCTCTAGCAAACAACAGCTGCCACTTCACATACTACAATGAGGTGGCAGGTGCCACCAACCATTACAGTTTTATTTTAATAGTCAAGCTTGCAGTCATTTTATTAAAATAGGTAATGTAGACTTCATACTCTGGCTTGGTTGAAGACAAGGGCCAAAGAGCTAGCAGTTCAATGTCAACCGTTATTGGTTGGTGTGCAGTTTCAAGGAAGATTGCATTTGGTGCACTGTTGTGTTGTTTATAGCTTTAGTCTGGATAATTAGTATTGCCATTGTTTAGCAGACTTGTCTCACTACATTACCCCCTTGTTCACATGCATTACAGTGATTTATTTTCTAGTTTATCATTAATTTTTATCTGATCAGTCAGTTTTAAAGCAGAGCCCAGATTACTTTTCCATTACATCTAAAGGGGGTGTTTATAAGCAGACTTGAATTTGTGTATTCAGTCCATTTTAGCATACTCCCCAAGAGGCGCAACAAACCATCTGCTGTTTAGATAGACTATGACCTCTATGCCTCTCCAAGCCCGAGCATACCACCAGAGCATATCCATCAATACAGCCTGCTTGGTTGTTAATCTCTGAGCAAAAGACAAGGAGGTTATCATTACATGCCATTTGAAGGGATGGGCACATTGGCAAATTCCCAACATAGGCGTCTCACTTGGTGAACTCTTTCCCTGTCACTTGCAGGACACAGCATTTGATTAATACATTGTCATGCTTCAACGGTGTGACAGTCCTGATGTCTGTACACCCAGGGTCTTTAGGGCATTTGGTATGTTTAAATCATTTCAAAACAGCTTTAGTTTTGACTAAAGTGTAAACAGTGATGACCCAGATCATATTATCCAGTGGGCATTCTGGGCATGTGCCCAGGGGCCCACGCATAATTGCGGGCTCATTCAAGAGGAAAAATAAATGAACTTACAAGAATCTTATTCTCTTAAACTTCAGATCTTGAAACCATGAATTATCAAAACATCTACATATATTTTTTTATCATAACAAAATGATGTCATGGATAAAATACAGTACTCTATATGTCATCTGCCCTTTACTCCTACACTGTTGGGGCCAGTCTCACCCAAACTCAGCTAGCTACTGTGGGTACAAGATGAATGAAATAAGGAGGATTTAGCAAATAAGAAATAAAGAGGACTGTCCAACTTTTATGATTTTTTTTAAATTCAACTAAACCACTGCATTTGACTTAAAATTGTTGATGCAACATTAGGGTGGGTTACATAACCTGAAGGTTACCTGTATCAGCAGCTCACAATCGCACTGGATTTATGATCTGAAACTGTAGTTGGATCTAAATGAAGAAGCAAGTCTGCTCTCCTGATCTGTTGTCTCCCTAACGTTGAATGGTTCACAATTATGTATAGAATTTAACAATCCATGGGGGATATTTCTGCTTTGCCATTTAGTGAAGTTGTATTTTGATGGCTAATTTCCTTTTTTTAAATTTTTGTGTAAAATCTCACTGCTAGAGGTCAGTAGATTGCAAATAGCAGTCAACTGAATTCTGTTTTCCTACCCCTCACAATTCACATGCATAATCCTAGCTATGATGGCTGCTGTAGGACCAACAACTCTGACCACCATGCATCTGTAGTAAGTGTAGGCTGTCAGTCCATTGTTTACTTCAGCTGTGTGTCCACAGCTATATACTTTGGAGGAGGCAGTAAAACTTTGGGAAAGAAGTCTAATATAAGCGCTGCCGTTTTTGCTGATGTAAACTGCTGTTATCCGACATTAATAACATTTTCTTTGAAGTGGTTCTAACATTGTTGGAGTCAGACACCTAGTGAATAAACTCTCATATGATGTGAGAATGTAATCAAAATGTTTATCAGAGGGAAAGTGTGATTTTTAGGACATAACGTTAGCTTATAATCAGCTGCTGTTGTTGGTTAACCAGCTCAACTGTCTGGAGATGGGGAGTTTGCAAGTCTAATCTGCTGACAAATAATAGCAACAATATCAAGATTAAATAAGCACATTTATGCACATTTTTATGTGTTAGAGCCCTGACCTTAGTTATGGATATGAGGCTTAAGCTGGGGGAGGAAGAGGATGAGGTGGAAATGTGGGTGGAGAGAGAGCAGTGGTGCAGAGGAGGAGGAAAGATATAATGAGAAAGAGGTAATGAAAATATGCATGTATAAATGTTAAATTGTCATATATAGGTTGAAAGAGCTATTTGTCATCTTTAAATTAAATGTAACTTATAAGGTGTACAACATACCAAAGTGATCATTGCATTTCAAATGTTTCTATCAGCTCAACAAATATCAGTAAACACACAAGCTGTTTGTGTGCAGTATGTCACATTATGTGTCTGCGAGCTAGATTTACAGCTAATTCCTGTGTGCAATAATTTCACTTAGAGATGGAGAAAGATCTAAGAAAGACAGGATAGCAGTGGAAGAAGAGAGCTTCTATTTAAAAGGTAAGGACTGCAAAGTGGCATTTGATAAACTTAAAATTTAAAGTTAACATGTAACATCCTCATTTTGTTTAATCAGGCATTGGATCTATAGATGATGTGAAGTTGTATTTTTTCATATTGTGAAACATCCTGCAAAACAAACTGAGGTATAGTCTCAAGAGTTTGAAAAAAAAAAAAAAAGGTGACTGGACTTCTTGATTTATTTATTTATTTTTGAAGATGTTTCACCTCTTATCCAAGAGACTTCTTCAGTTCTAAACCCAAAAGGTAGCTAAGTCCTAGATATTTAAACCCCAATGGGGGTTGTCCCCTTTGGGGGAGGACATCAGTGTTGGTTCATCCCAAGGACAAAACTCCCAACGTAATGTATTCTGTGCAGTGCACAACATGCACACAAATGCATGGCACAACATAGAAGAGCCACCTTGACAGGACAAGACTCAGCTGTTCTTTAGCACCTAAAGGACATTTTTTCGAGGATGCCATTGTTCATAATTTTAGAATGGGAAGACAGATGGTTTGAAAGAGGAAAAGAGGCCATCTATGTCCACTGTGAATGCCATCATTCAACAGAGGTGGGGGCTTATGACACCAGCTGCCACATACAATTCAGTCCTGAGATTCCTTCCCAGGTGCTTCAACTCCCACTCACACCTTACTTCAGGTGACCTAAATAAGTCACATGATTGGGTGGGGCAAGGACTCACATGATACACAGGATTTACAGTGGGTCAATGACCAGCTCCAAAGGGGGCAACCCCTACTAGGGTTTAAACACCTGGGACTTTTCACCTTTTGGTTTTATAACCCAAAAAGCCTCTTGGATAATAGGTGAAACATCTTCAAAAAAAAAAAAAAAAAATCAAGAAGTCCAGTTTTTTTTAAGCTCTTGAGACTACCATATCCTTGATGACAAATTGAGGTATATTAACTTTTTGTTCAAAGGTTACATGAAAATACTTATAAATACTTAGCTAAATAGCTAAATAGCTAAATAAATCAGGTTAGCTTGCATACTGGTGAATTTAGAATAAAGCACTATGTTGGACTGACGCTTTACACTTGATGTTAGGCTACATCAAGTGTAGCAGAGATTAATATGAATTTAAGCTTATGATGCTTAGATTCATTGACTGTATTCCTCCTTATATCAACTGTATGCTGTCTAGTATAAAGACAGTATAAAAAGTATACTGTCAGTGTAGGAAATCAACCAAGATAGTTTGTGAAACAACTGCTTGCATCTTAATAAATTGTCACGGTGCAATGACAAAACCAAAGCAAAAAAATTTAACAAAAGGAAACCTATACTGGAGAAACAACTAAGGAATACTGGCGATCAGGAGAGCACGGGGAAAACATGACAAAACTCTGACATCTGACAAGGGGAAAACTGAAACAATAAATACACAGAGAGAACGAGTGGTAAGTGGAAACAGCTGTGGCAAACAGGTGAACAGAATGACACTAACAAGACTCAGGGAAGTAAATCAAAACACAAAGCACAAGAGACGGGATGTCAAAATAAAACAGGAAGTGAGGCAACTGATACAATGCAAACCTGACACAACATAAAGGGGACTCAGACAAGACAACACTGGGAGACAGACACTATGAACAACAAAAAAAGAAACTCCACACAGTGGTGAAACACTTTGGGATGGAACACAGGGAGAACTAAGGTGTAAAGCAATGGAACTAACTAGGAATACATAAGGAAAACAAATGAAACAAAACAAAAAAACAGTAACAATAAAGGTAACATAACTACAAAAGCCCATAAACTAAGAAACAAGGGGTCGCAGACCCAGGACCGTGACATAAATTCAGCTTTGTCAGTCCACAAGGAGCAGTAAACCTCAGAGCAGCGGAGGGGGGGTATTAGCAACCCCACTTGCTAATTGTGGTCATAGCATTCATTTCCCATAGCAAACTAATGAAACTTCCATGCCAGTGTGTCAATGCCTCAGCTCGGCGCAGCACAGGGCCATCAACCGCTGGAAACCTGCATGTACTAATGTTAGGTGCAGTTAGCTTCAGGGTTCTAGCTAGTGCCCAAATGCCTGGCGCTATTATCACAGTGAGCTAACAGCACGGCCATTAGTGCTGGTCTCTGAAATTTTTCTGGCTAGAACCCTGAGGTTTGCACACAACTAGCTGGTAGATATGTCCTCCAAAGAGCTAATTTTACTTTCTCACTGGATGCTGTTCACATCCAGTGAGAGAGCACATCTGAGTTTAATGTATGGTAAAAGTGCACTTACATGCTATTGTGCAGATTAATTTGTGTTAAGGTCAAACACCAGCCAAATAAATCATTCAGTCTAAGTTGTGTGTTTGTTTGTTTTTTTTATTACCCTTTTGGCTAATGCCTACTCAACATTCCCTTTTATTTATTCATTCTAAATCACAGTTTACAGCTGATATTTTGTTGCAAAATTGAAAGGCTTCATTTCAGCTTGTGAAAACACTGCCAAGAAAGCATTCTCAATTTTTGGTAAGTTATAAATTCATTAAAACACCAGAATAATGTAATTTAATTAACAAAAGTCTGTTCAAGTCTGTGTTCCTTTAAAGGAAAAGCTATGTGGGTTGATTCCAATAGCTTATGACCCAAAGAATGTATAAAAATGTGAAAATTACGGCATCGTTCACATTAATTCTGAAATAAATGTTGCAAGATGTAAACACATGGGACAGAAAAAACACTGAAATGTTTCTTGAAATTCTTTTCTACTACTTGATGAGTTTATTATTGTTATTTTAGTTGACTGTCAAAACTGTGAAACAAAACGGAGCCCTTAGCTTATAATGTAATGAAGCAACACAAAGTTCTAATATCCTATTTTAGACATTATCCCATTAAAAATGTGAAGTGATGAGGGTAAATTGTTAAAAATGTAAGATCTTATCAAAGTCTGTGATAATTCTGTGATAATGATCTAAAAACATCTGGCTCTGCATAAGCATGTATCTTAAGTTATACTATGGGTAGAAAGAGTTTGAGTCCTGTGTTGTGCCTAAAGAACTATTGCTCTTCTCTGACCTGAATTCTCTCACTCTTGCAGCAGTGGTGTTAGTGGGCCACATTTGCATTCCCACCATTTCTTTGAACCGCGGATGTAATTAATTTAGAAAATGGGGGGAATGATGTATAAACCACTTAAGGGAAAACATATGTGTCCTACTAATAAGTAATTACCACGAAGAGCAAATTTATAAAAGAAAAAAACATTTATTCTGCTTACAAAATGGTTTTAACAATGGTTTTTCTGATGGTAGCATATTGAGGAATAACATTTGCAGCAGCATGCCTCACAGGCTGTTTGTAGAATCCTTTGAAGACTGAAAAATGATGATTTAAAAATAGAGTTGTTTCTTAAAGCTGCGAGTGACAGGTGTCTGGGTTTGACTTATGTTTGTGTTCTTGTTTGTGTCTACTGTTTGAAAGACACCTAAAAAAGTTAAAAATAAATAAAAAGATAAATTTGATAATCTAAGGAACTGTGGATGTGCAAACAAATCTTATTTGTTCCTGCTTATTAAATTGTGCATTTGCCACAGGTGCAGTGTATGTGCTCATATGAGTGCCAATCTACCCATGAAAGGCCAAAGTTACACCTGACCTCATTCAAGGTCTCCTTGTTTGATACTGCGGTGCTCCCAGCGCTCCTGCTACTTTTGGATCATACCCTAAAAGTCCTGTTCTAACCACTGGAATTTTTAATGCATGCTGGATCTCTCTCACTGTATCAAAACTGCAACCCTTCAATGTGAGTTCCATTTCCTGGAAAAAAAATGCAAATGTCAAACAAATGCAAATATGGCAAGTAAGGTGGGTGATATGTGGCAATTCTGCTGATGTGGCCAAAAACCTTTCAGTGTTGGGATTAAGTGCATGATGACAAGCATCATACTTCAGGTTGTTGTCAGAAGAACTTCATAATGACAGGTTGAGCTTGGAAGGTAAATTTTTCAGCACAGCCCTGTGAATGCCAACAAATGAAGAGCAAGCTACTGGCCAGACTTGTGTCACCTTCAGGCTTGGATACGGCAGACTCTTCAATTGAAGACTGCTATACACCGATCAAGCATAACTTTATGACCACTGACAGGTGAAGTGAATAACACTGATTATCTCTTCATCATGGCACCTGTTAGTGGGTGGGATATATTAGGAAGCAAGTGAAAATTTTGTCTTCAAAGTTGATGTGTTAGAAACAGCAAAAATAGGCAAGTGTAAGGATTTGAGGGAGTTTGACAAGGGCCAAATTATTATGGCTAGATGAGTGGGTCTGAGCATCTCCAAAACTGCAGCTTTTGTAGGGTGTTCTGATCCCTGTCTACAGTCGAAAGCACCAACATTGGGCATGTGGACATCAGAACTGGACTACGGAGCAATGGAAGAAGGTGACCTGGTCCAATGAATAATGTTGTCTTTACATCACATTTAGATTTAGAACAAATCAATGTGTGGATGTGCCAAAACTTTCTCCAGCTGAACAAAAACAAAACTGAAGGTATTATCTTTGGACCTAAAGAGGAACGATCAAGAGTCAGCGCGCAGCTTCAGCTACTACATTTAGAAACCTGTGAACAGGCCCGAAATCTGGGTGTAGTGATGGACTCAGACCTGAA